>CAJQZJ010031962.1:7760253-7799895 GCA_907164525.1 Lophiomys imhausi | reverse complement strand
GCTGCTTCTGATAGAGTGACTATAACATCACTCTAGAATTAAAAAATTCTAAGCAATGGTAGGATGTAGTTACATAAAAAATACATGTTGCTTATTTAAAGATTATTTGTCTTTATTACCAAAAATATTCATAAATGTCTCATTGATAAGAACAACTTTTAATGTTCAAAACTCAAATCCATATATATATATATATAAATTATTCATGGTTCAGGTCTCAGATGGACTGAAGAAGAGTTGTCATCAAAGACATGATAAGGTAGAAATACAGTAGGAACCCATGATTGCATGGAAAACCAAGTGAATGCTATTATGTTGGAATCAAATGTTGTGTTACAATAAATAGTTGTCTCTGGCTGTAAGAGTATTCTTTTGAGAAGATGATATGCTAATATGAATTTCACTTGGTAGATAACTGTAATTATTTATAAAAGAATAAAATATAGAGAAATGGTGGACAATGTAGGTTAAGAACATTAAATAGTGATGTAGCATAAGTAAAAAAAAATCATAATGTCTTATGTTACTCATGAAGATTGAAAACTGAAGAGTTTGCTACAAAGGATTAAAGCTGCATGAATACCACTACTTTTTAAGAAATCAGATGCTTGGGAGGATGTTGGGATAGTGATAAGCATTCTATATGTTAATTAATTGGTCCTGCTTGCTGTCTGTTACTTACATTGAATCTGATTGGTTAAATAAAATGCCGAGGCCTGAGATTGGGCAAAGACAGTGAAAGGTGGGACTTCCTGGGATTAGAGCAGGAAGCCTGTGCTTTAGACAGAGATTAAGGTATTCCAGCCAGCAGTAAGAAGAAGGAATTTCAGCCAGGACCAGCAGGAAGGAGGCACACACCATGGGTTAGAAAAAGGAACCTCATTTCACATGGCCAGGAACATCGGCATATCGTGGAGAATGGCAGTCCAAGGGGATGCATGTATATATGGGGTCATATTTTGGTAATAGAATTAAGAGCTAGCTTAGATGGGCTAGGATTGCACAATTCAGGCCAAGGCTTGGTAAAATCCATGTGGTCTCTGTATGCTCATTTATAATGGATGGTTAAGGATTAGCCACCAAACCAATTAACAATAATATACTCTTAAGTAACTTATTAGCTATATTTTTTTACAGGAGGATGTGGAGAATGGGGAAGATTACTCCATTACTGGTGGGAGTGGAACCCTGTACAACCACTTTGAAAATCAATCTGGTGACATCTCGGAAAACTGGGGATAGTTCTACCTCAAGACCCAGCCATACCACACCTAGGCATATATCCAAAAGATTCTCTGCCAAATCACAAGGACATTGTCTCAACTATGTTCATAGCAGCTTTGTTCTTAATAGCTATAAACTGAAAACAACCCACTTCAACCAATGAATGGATAAAAAAAATTATTGTACATTTACAGGATAGAATACTACTCAGCTATCAGAAGCAAGGAAATCTTGCAATTTGCAACCAAATGGATAGATCTAGAAAAGCTCATTCTGAATGAGCTGAGACTCAGAATGATACATATGGTATATACCCACTAATAACAGTATTAACTATATAATACATACAACCATCCTACAACCTACAGTTCCAAAGAGATAGGAACCTAGCATAATTATCCTATGAGAAACTCCACCCAGAAGCAGGTCATGGACTCTGTTGCCTGTTAGTGGAACACGTTACACTAGCTGGTCTGCCATGTCATGCCACAGTGCAAGAGAAAGTTTTAGCCTTGTTTGACTGACTAACTGAGGAGGTTGATATGTGTGGGTTGCCCTCATCCAAGGAGAAGGAGATGAGGGAAAGTAGGAAGAGAGTGGGAGGGTTGACATCAGGAAGGGAGGAGGGATGGGTCTGTGATCAAGATGTTAGTTGAATAAGTAAATACATTTTTAACAAAGAAAGAAATTTTTGAATGACTCTAAAGTAAAAGACTTCACATATGCGCTGAACTGACTAGTTTTAATGATTAAGCATAAAACTAATCAATTTTAGAAAATTTTCAGAAAATCAAAAAATGTAATTGAAGGATGGAAAGATAGCTGTTTGCAGAAGTATCCTTCATAGAATTTCAACATGTGCAGGCTTTGAACTTATTTATACACAGCAATAAGAAAGGTTATCTGTGCCCACTAGATGGACTTATATTTGGCTAAACTTATATTGATCTTTGTATATTGATACAAAATTAAAATTATATTTGGCTACATTGGTAATGATCTTTGTATATTGATACAAAATTAAGGTTAACTCTTTTAAGGTATTGTACCAAGATAATACTTAAAAATTAAATGTGAAGTTTTGTCCTTTTGGTAGCAACTGGCACAAAATATTTAGGATATTTAAGAAATCCAAACTAATAATCATGCAGACATGGCATTTTGTTAGGTACTAGGGTAGTCTATCACAGATGTTTTCTAAGTTAATCAGAAATCAAGTTGCTAAGAGACATGTAACATTGCTTAACAAATTATGTGAGGATAGATAGGTGGTCTTCAAAAACCTCTAAATCTGTAGAATATGGGATTCAAAGATGTTTTCTTAACTCCAGATTTTTGATAGTGAGACATGTCAGGTACTGAGAGCACCCTCTATTCTACTGCAAGTAGATGATAAACATTGAAGAATCTCCAACTGGAGATGGGAGCATTAGTGACAAGCTTATCACTGGGCAAGAAAAATCCCTTGCTCCAACTGTTGACAGACTGCTGTTCAAAAAGGACAAATGTGGAAACAAGGTAAGTCAACAGCATAGCTCTACCAAGTCAGGGTAGACACGTTCTTCATAATTCCTGCTTTACAATTGATGTCTGTCAGAGAAACGTAGCCAAAAGGCTGAAGATAGATGCTCTAATGTATGGAGAGAAATTGAGAACTGTCCAGGTAGCTCGTTGTCTGTCATTTCTTAGTTTGGGAATCTGCTGGCTCTGCACTTCCTGCACTTCCTATATAATCAGATATATTTATCCTTCTCACATCTCTGATATGGCTGAAGACTAGATAGTTATAGTCCCAAAGTTAAATTTTGAGTTATTTAGGAATTAAGAGAGTGTTCTGGAACTCAGTAGATGTTTTTAAGTTGATGCAAGTTAAGATGGAAGCTGAGATGGATATAGAACTTTAAACTCATGGAGATGTGTTGGATAGTAGAATATTAAAATCAGTTGCCAAATGCATATGGACTGGACATTGGAAATGTATGTTATGCCTTATAATTTTCATAATTGTGACCTAGTTATTCTTGTTGTTTTGTATTGTATTTGTTGTTATAAGAGAAAGAGCCATTTGTTGGACTATAAGGGGGAGCTGTTGGGGGGGAGATATGCCTTAAACTTAAAAAAAAGGAAGTGGATACATGGTTGTAAGCGGGGAAGAGGGTGGGAGTGTGAGACCAGAGGAGGGAGTATGGAGGGGATTGTGATTGAGATGTAACTTGAGGAAAAAAAAATTTAAAAAGAAAAAATAATTTTTAAATTTTATTTTATAGACATAAATTTTTCTTTATATTTAAAAATACCATTTAACTGCTTGTAACATCTCCCTCTAAATATCAACATGTGTCTATAACCCATCCAATGACCAAAGGGAGGAAAAAAAAATCACCACCCGCCTTCTGGGGATGTGACGTTGCTCTCTTAAAATTACTTCTTGCTGATTTGGGATGTAGGAAACCTGTTTGGGGCACAAATAAGAATGGAAAATATTTAAGAATATTAATAGAATCATTTGAAGTTCAGTCCTTTTATGCTCAACTCATTAAATCTCCTAAGAAGTTTGTAGTCAGAGACTGATCTTCAGGGCTTTCCTGAAGTTCTGGCTGGAACAGTCTGTGGGGAAGACCAATACTTTCTTTGTTTTGTTTTATTATTTCTTTTTTTTTTACATTTACATGTTTATTTTTTTCTTTGTTTTTTTTTTAATATTTGTTTGTTACTTCAGGTTACATCTTCATCACAGTGTCTTCTTTCCGCCCATCCCAGTCCTGCACTCCCACCCTCTACCCCCATCCCTTCCATCACACTCGTTTGGAGTGGAATGTCCCTACATAACAGTCTCCTGCCCCATTTCAGCAGCCATATTAGAACCAATGGCCTCCTTATATGCTGGGGGCCTACAAGGCCCCTTATTCCTTACATCACAGTCTTCTGGAGTGGAGTGTCCCTACATAGCAGCCCCCTGTCCCAGTCCAGCAGTCATATGAGGGGCGAGAGCCTCCTTATACACTGGGGGCATACAAGGCAGCATCACTAGGGCAAAGTATCTCATTGACAGGAAAAAAAGTCTATGTTCATGTTCCCTTTGGTGCATTCATTGTAGTATAGTTAACCTGTACTATATGGCCAAAATATGACTATAAGTGAATAGATGCCATGTGCATCCTTCTGGGTCTGAGTTAGCTTACTCAGGATGAGCTTCTCTAGTTCCATCCATCTTTCTGCAAATTGCATGATTTCATTGTTTCTGATAGCTGAGTAGTATTCCATTGTGTAGATGTACCACAGTTTTTTAATCCATTCTTCGGTTGAGGGATATCTGGGTTGTTTCCAGTTTCTAGCTATTAAAAATAAGATTGCTATGAACATAGATGAGAATATGTCCTTGTGATTCAGTGAGGAGTCTTTGGATGTATACCCAGAAATGTTTTGGCTGTGTCCCGAGGCAGAGCTATTCCAAGTTTTCTAAGATATCGCCAGACTGACCTCCATAATGTTTGCACATGTCTGCATTCTCACCAGCAAAGAAGGAGAGATCCTCTTTCTCCACACCCTCAGCAGCATCTTCTGTCATATGAGCTTTTGATCTTAGGCATTCTGACAGGTGTGAGATGGAATCTCAGAGTGTTCTTGAGTTGCATTTCTCTGATGATTAAGGACGCTGAGCATTTCTTCAAGTGTCTCTCAGCCATTAGGAATTCCTCCTTTGTGAATTTTCTGTTTAGCTCTGATCCCATTTTTTGATTGGATTATTTGTTTTCTTGGCATTTAATTTCTTGAGTTCTTTGTAAATTATGGATATTAGCCCTCTCTCAGATATGAGGTTGGTGACAAAGAAGCCAAAACCGTACAATGGAAAAAGGACAGCAACTTCAACTAATGGTGCTGGTCCGACTGGATGTCCACATGTAAAATAATGGAATTAGACCCATACTTACCACCTTGTACAAAACTTAAGTCCAAGTGGATCAAAGACCTCCATAAGGCCAGACACACTAAATCTACTAGAAGAGAAAGTGGGGAAAACCCTCAAACTCATCGCCACAGGTGACAACTTCCTGAACAGAAATCCAACAGCTCATGATCTAAGACCACCAATCAATAAATGGGACCTCATGAAACTGAAAAGCTTCTGTAAGGCAAAAGACAATGTCATTCGAACAAAATGGCATCTTACAGATTGGGAAGACCAATCTTAACGAGCGATTTTGAGTTGTTGTGTTTGTAAGTTTTTGAGGAAACAGCTATTGAGGAAGTCTTTGAGGTTGGATCATCTAGGCTACTTGTCTTCCTTGGTGTCTGATCTCTTTTCTTCTGAGGTTTCAGTTGTCCAGTTGTCCTTGGACTTCTTAAATGTATGCTTTTAATACCGTGGAAAGATAAGAACAGAGCCCTACCCTAATCCTAACTCTGGGGCAATACTATTTTTTTAGGGGGGGGACATGTAATATATTTCCTAATATTTATTAAGAAAATAATAATTTATACCACAATTATGTGTAGGTAAGAATCAATTCACTTTTTCAGAGAAAAATATTGTCCATAAATAACTTCCGAAATAGTTACTAGATGAGAAAAGATAAGTCTGCTTCTAAAGATATTATTGTTATATTATTTCCAGCACTTAGGAAATGGAAACAGTAAAACCTGGAAATCAAGGCCTTCCTTGGCTACATGGTCTATATTAGACCCTGTTTCTAAACAACAACCATAACAAAATGACTAAAATGCTTTTGAAGTTTATTCTTGCTCATTATCCTGCACTGAGATTCATTTAAGAATCAATCTCAGAAATTCTTGAACAATGTGGTAGCTAGTATTCTTGGTGTTTTCCTTGTAAATTGCATTAGAACTCTTAAAGCCTTTGAAAAGCACATTGAAAGTTACAATTACAGTCTGTGAGCATTAACACTCTTATTAGTTTCCTTTTTTATTTTTAGATTTTTAAAAATAAAATGTAATTGCTTGCCTCTTTCATTTTCTTTCCTCCAATCTCTCTCTTCTCCCTCCTACAACACTTCCAAGTTCCACCCTTCACCCTTCAAATTAGTAGCTTCTTTCCAAGTATTACTTTACATACATGTATAAAAATGTATTAGTATGACCTGCTAAGTCTTATTGCTTTTTTTTGTATATACCATTTTAGAGATGACCACTTTGTACTGGACAACAATTAGAAGTCTCATCCCTGGGAATGGGTAACTCTTCATTTCTTAGTAATCACCAGTTATCTGTAGTTTCTTGTCTACAAGAAGATCCCTGTGAGATTATCTCATTTCCACATTAACATGTCTATTGATATTGTCATTGTGCAGGTCTTATTTATGCACTCATTTCTGTGAGACATTGTTTTACAGTAGACTTATTGCTATTTTACCTTTAAATGTCATTTAGCTGTTCTATGATGTTCCCTAAGCCATAGATGCAGGAACTATGATATAAATATATCCACTGGGATTGAGATCAGCATAATCTGTTGATCCTAACATTATGTCCAGTTGATGGTCTACATTTGCTATAATGACAAGCTTCTTTGGTGAGGGGCGATGTCTATACTTACATGTGTATTTAAAATAAGATTTAGAATGTATTAAGAAATTATGGTAATCTAGTAAAATGGCAAGAGTACATTCTTTTCTAAGGCTGATGACCTCATAAGCCTTGGAAAACTGGCTAGATTTTTGGTATCAGGCATTATATCCCTCCTTTTGAGTGGGCAACAAACTCGTTAGACTTCTGTTAGATACCACCAACATGTAAATGCAATGTATAGTTAGTAAGTTCAACACTTTAAATCAACATATCCTGTAGGGGTTAGATAAATTAGATTTAGAAAATATATAGGGGTTTCTGATACTGTCTCTTAATTCGGGGCATGAAGAGCATTATCAGCATGTGGACTAAAAACAGGAAACAAACAGGAGACTCAATAGACTGAAAAACAAGGTTGAAGTCAGGAAAACAGGAAAGACTTAATGGACTTGACATTGTTTTCAGCTGCTAAGTGGGCAGAGCCCAAATTAAGCTGAAACAGAGTTCCTCCTATTTAAGGACAGTGCATGGAGCCCAGAAGGAGAAGAGGCCTCTGATGCTAGAGAGCTCCAAGAGTCCTGCTGAAAAAAGTGCTGGCCATAATTTGATGGCCAGATTTCCCTGAAGCAGAAAGAAGCTGGTGAGCAAAGAAAGCCTGAGCAAGACACCAAAAGGCCAAGGACTAAACCCTGTGGCTCAACTTTTGCCTAGAGGGGTTTGATCTGTCCGAACAGTGGCCTAAAGGAAACTGTGCCTGTCTTTAAGGACTCTGAAGTGGAGCGGCAGAGTTGCTGATGCAAAGGGGCTGGGGTCTCCCAGAAAGAAGAAAGCATCAAGCCTTATTTAAGGTGAGACTGCAATAACCAACTTACCCTGACGAACCTGCATCTGAGAGATCCAGAAAAAGGACTGCTAAGTGCGTTAAAGAATCTACAATGGAATCTGTAGGTTGCTTTTGGTAAGATGTTCATTTTTACTATGTTAATTCTACTGACCCATAAGCATGTAAGATCTTTCCATCTTCTGATATCTTCTTCAATTTATTTCTTCAGAAAGTTGAAGTTCTTGTTATACATGTCTTTCACTTGCTTGGTTAGAGTTAACACAATGTAGAAATAATTAATTAAATTGTTTACCAGTATTTACATCATCGTTAAGGTGGCTGGCAACTGTTAATCTTTAACCAGACATTATAAATGAGCACACAGACACCACATGCATTTTAACAAGACTTGGCCTGGATTGAGCAATCTTAGCCCATCTAAGCTGTCTCTTTATTCTATTTCTCAAATATGACCCCACATATACATACGCCCTCTTAGACTGTTATTCTCCATGCTAGGCCGATGTTCCAGGCTTTGTGGAGTGATGTTCTTTTCCCTACCCCATGGCATGTGTCTTCCTTCCTGCTCTTTGCTGCTTGTCTTCGAGCTTTCTTCTACCCATCTACTGGAGGCTTCTTCTTCTGGGTACACTAGGTTTATGAAGCCCATGCACCTTAGTCCAGCCTCCCTCTGTATTTGCCCAATCTCAGGCCTCAGCATTTATTCAACCAATCAGAGACAAAGTAAGTGACAGACAGCAACAGGACCAATTAAATAACATTTAGAATGCATAACATCACCCCATAAACCCAAGATAGTTTATGTTATTTGTAGCTATAGTACAGGGTATCATTTCCCTAATTTCTTTCTCAGCCCATTTTTCTTTGGTATAAAGAAGAGATTGTGAATTAATTTTATATCTGGACACTTTGCTGAAGATGTTTATCAGTTGTAGGTGTTTTGGTAGATTTTTTGGGTTCAATTATGTATTCTATCATATTATCTGCACATAGACATACTTTGCTTTCTTCCTTTCCAAATCATATTCTCTTGATATCCTTTAGTTTTATTATTGCTCTTGCTAGAACTTCACATTCTATACTGAACAGAAATGGAGAGATTTGGCAGCCTTGTCTTATCCCTGATCTTGGTGGAATTGCTTTAAGTTTCTCTCCATTTAATTTGATATTAGCTATTGGGTTGCTGTATGTAGCCTGTACTGTGTGTAGGTATGGGCCTTGTATCCCTGGCCTCTAATCTCTACAAAATTTTATCATGAAAGGATGTTGGATTTTGTCAAAGGTGTTTTCAGAAACTAATGAGATGATCTGTGTTTTTTTTTTTTCCTTTTAGTTTATTTATATGGCAGGCCTCCAGGAGTGCAATCCTAATTGTGGGGTAGAAATGGAGTGGCATTTACAGCTGTTGGGACTGACTTCTGGCCAGTTGGCCTACAGGGTCTTGGGGGCAGTAGGGACTTAACTGGTGTCCTTGTTGCTAGCAGTCTTCTGGTATAGCAGGCAGAGTGGTGGGGCCAGCAACAGGGCACATGGTATAGGGCACAGTTTAATGCTATTGGGGTTGATTTGGGGGAAGATCTTGGAACGGAGCTTAGATGGGGGAGCTTACCTGGTATCCCTAGTGCCCATTGGCCTCTGGAAATCACACAGAGTTGTAGGACAGGAAATGGAGCACAGGTTATACAGCTGTTGTGCATGTGTGTGTGTGTGTCGGGGGGTGAGACATCTATTTTTAATCCTTCACTGCTGGGACATCTTTTGTAAGGTTCTAACACATAGAGAGGTACAATGTTCTCTATACATTCATGGAGATACTGCTTATTCCTATGTGTCAATATTAATGATACTATGTGGGTTTCTGATATAAGATACTGGATTAAGTTTTGGTGGTTTCCATGAAAAGGTATGAAAATATGTTGTGTTGCTGCTTCTAACAAAAGCATTATCAGATCGCTTTTCAGAAACGTGGAATATTAAATTAGCATACTCAGTCAAAATCTGCATCATAAAAATATTTTTAGATGATTCAGATATTCTTTAACTTTTGGAGAGTAAAAGTTTAAATGTGGCTCCAGAAATTGTAAGATGCCACACGACTCAGTAGGAGAGTCAGAAGAACCATTACTATGATTTTTAAATTGTGTGTGTGTGTGTGTGTGAGAGAGAGAGAGAGAGAGAGAGAGAGAGAGAGAGAGAGAGAGAACCTTCTGTATGTGTGTTCATGCATGTGGATGCCTGTAGTTGACATTAGGAATTTTCCTCCATGCTTACAACCTTATTCTTGTATCAGGGTTCCTCAGCTGAACACAGAACTTGCTGAAATGGCAAGTCTCATTATGAGACTTATTAGCAAAGAAAAAAAAGTGAAATCAGATAGAGATTCCAACAGTTTTCAAAATGGACATTAAAACAATTCTGTCAGTTTGTGTTAAATATTGACATGAAGCAACAGTCTCAGTATGATAACCGAAAAACAGTCTTTGCATTCTAACTCTCAAATACTGAGTTAAGATTTAATTTTATATATAAGTGAATCAATCTTATTGCATGTAAATTTGCTTTCATTTTTATCAGTGTGAAAACTATGTTTGCATGCATTTATGTATAAGACAGAATTGTTTTGAAATAAATTTCTTCATGATTCATTATTATGAAATATGTTTTATTTATCTATTTTATATACCTATATATAAATTTTTAATTGGAATAGAGAAATTTTGATCACCTAAAGTTTTCTCTATTGAAGTGGGCTAAAATGGAAAATGTTTTTAAATCCTGCTCTAGAATAAAGAACAAAAATTTACCTCAGTGCATATTAAGGGTATTCTCTACACCGTGCAGAGGAGTTCCTGATTCCAAGTGCCGGTGATAGGTTACTACCTTCCTGCTTCCTTGCCTCACTTGCACAAAGATGTTTCTAGGATGCAGGCAGTTTTTCAAAATTTGAAAATTGTAAAATAGGACATCAGGTATTTTACAGGATGATAGGAGTAAAAAAATCACAAAACATTCTATATTTATTTTGTTAGAGCTCAATAAGGAGACTAGATGCAAAATCCATGGTAATTTTTAAGTATGTTATTTTTTTTTTAGAGGTAAGATAACAATTAAGACGTGGGTGGCTTAAGACAAGAGTTTCTTTCTGAAACTTGTGGGGCCTCGAATTTTTAAATGACAGTATTATGCAAGTCATATTCTCTTTTAAGAATACAGAATAGAATTGTTTCTCTCATCCAGCTAACTGGTGGCTCCTGCTGCTTTTTGTCTCACTGTTTGCATTGTTGAGTCACCGGAATACCATCTCCCTCTGTCTTCAAAGATATCAGTCTGTGCATGCCTATCTCTGTGTTTATCTTCATAATAAAGAAAACATTCACCTTGTCTTTAGGGATCAGCCAATGGACTCAGATAAGTACAAGAACTAACTTTTATTACTAACAGGTGAGTAAATAAAAATAAAGGAAAAAAAATAAAAAATAAAAAAATAAAAATTGAATTTTATTATGGATATGTATACATATAAAATATGATGAATGAATGGTTTGGTACTATTTGCTGAGAAAGCATCTACAGAATGACTTGCAGTGGATCTCCTGGGGACAAGGAGAGCTGCTACAGTATTTTATGATAAAGTTATTCCAATTACCTCAACAGCTCAGTGATCTTTTTGTGTACTATTCTGTCCTTCTAAAGCCAATGAAAATAAAAATAGGAGTTAGTATGAATCCTACAAATTGCAATCATCCAGAAATTTATGAAGCTTTATAAGCAGGGCTACAAAGGTGAGTTTAACAAAAAAGTTTTGTTCATTTCCAAAGCCAACTTCTTTTTCAGAGAGAAGGAAAGCAGTGGCCAGTTCTCTATTATGATGACATGCCTTTAAAAGGAGCCAGAGTCTTTCTTCAGAGATAAGTTTAGATGAGGATCTGCAAACATAGAACAAAAGAAAAATGAAATAACAGAGAATTTCACTATAAAATTTTTGTTTTGGAAACATGAAAATCAAGACAAAAATATCCAGGTGAGAAACAAGGCTGCAGTACAGAAATACGAGAGATTAGAAAAGAAATGCAAAGACAAGAGGTAATAATAAGGTCATACTGAGCCCAAGTAACACCTTACAAAAATGGCAAGAGTGCTAGTAACATGGTTCAGTGGATAAAGACATTTGCTTCCAAAATCTAGTGATCTGAGTTGAATCCTCAGATGTTACTATGGTTGAGGGCTACAAGAAATGTCACTTGATTTCTGCATGCATGTGTATCTCAATACACACACAGTAAGATGCATATACATACACACTCTGAGATGAGTAGACAGGCTCAAATTGAACAACAACAACAAAAAAAAAATCTCTAGGAGTTTATTCAGTAATATTTGGATAATTGCCTCCTATGCTCACCAAATAACTGAATCCATTAAAGCCATTGTTTTTTTTTTTTTTAATATTGAACTACTATCCACTAGTATAAGAAATAGCCCATTCTAAGGAGGAGCTGATGGGAATAGTTTCATTACCAAACAATGTAGCTTCAAGGGGGCAAAATATACCACGTAAGAATGAGGTGTAGAGCAGCCTTGGAAGAACTCACTTAAATGACACATTTTTTTTACAAAAACATGTAAAAATTTTTTTACACATTCTATTTCACAGAAAATATAAGAAATATCAGATTTCTTGAGTAATTCAATTTTCTTAAAGGGTCAGGAAAATAAATCTAACTTAACAATTTGAATTAAAAAACTTTTTCTGTCATTGATTAGCCACTTCCACAATTCACAATTTCTGTCCCACCTTTACCACAGTACATCATGATAACAGGACAATTTTTGGGTTGTGATTGGGTTGGTGTCCTAGTACCACCACTGGAAGTCTTCCCTATTTATAGGAGCTTGTCAATTAAGGCTCTGTATCCCCTATTACTAGAAGGTTTTTGTTTTTTGTTTTTTTTTTTTACATTTATTTATTATTTCAGGTTACATCTCCATCAGTGTCCTCTTTCCACCCCTCCCAGTCCCGCCCTTCCACCCTCTACCCCCTATCCCTTCCATCCCACTCCTCTGGAGTGCAGTGTCCCTACATAACAGTCCCCTCCCCCAGTTCAGCAGTCATATGAGGGCCAAGAGCCTCCTCATACACTGGGGGCCTACAAGGCAGCATCACTAGGGCAAAGTGTCCCTAGTAGATTCCTGGGAGCTTCCATTGCACTGTGTTTTTACTTTGCCTCCAAATTGACCTCCAATCCCAGTTGTTTCTCCAAGTACTCTCTTCCTCTATCCCCCTGCCTGGACCTGATCCCTCCTGTTCCTGTCCCAGTACACCCACGCATTTATTCTATATCCTCTTCCCAGAAAGATTCATGCATCCCATCTTGAGCTCTCCTTGCTACTTAGCCTCCTGGGATTTTGGATTGTAGCATGATTATCCTTTACTTTAGAGCTCATATCCACTTATAAGTTTATATACCATGTTTGAATTTCTAAGTCTGGTTTACCTCACTCATGAAAAGTTTTATTTCTAGTTCCATAGACTTGCCTGCAATTTTCATGATATCATTGTTTTTAATAGCAGATACAGCTTAAGGCCCATTCACTGTTGGGAAGCCCAGCCCTGAGAGGCCAGATGGCCCAGGCACCGAGGATAGACCAAACATGACTGGCAAAAATAAAAATGTCAGTGACACGATGCCTAATGATATTCTGCTATACTCATAGATTGGTGCATAACCCAATTGTCAACAGAGAGGCTTCGTCGAGCAACTGATGGAGCAGATGCAGAGATCCACAGCCAAACTTTAGGCGGAGCTCAGAGAAACCTCCTGAAGAGAGGGAGGAAGGACTATAGGAGCCAGAAGGGTCAAGGACACTACAAGAAAACCCACAGAATCAACAAACCAGGACTCACAGGGGCTCAGTGAGTTTGAATCAACAATCAAGGACCCTGCATTGGTCTAACCTAGGCCCTAGGCATACATTTTATAGTTGTGTAGCTTGTTTGTATGGGAATCCTAACACTGTGTGCAGTCTATTTCTGATGTTTTGCCTGCCTTTGAGATCCTCATTTTCCTACTGGGTTGACTCATTTTAATGCTGACCTTATTATGAGAGGAGGTGTCTTGTCTTATTGGAACTTGACATGCAGGTTTGGTAGATATCACTGGGAGGCCTATCCTTTTCTGAAGACAAAAGGAAGATGAATGGAGGCAAAGGAGGAGATGGAGAGGGGAGGAACTGGGAGGAGAAGAGGGAGCAAAAACTGCAGTTGGGATGTAATATATAAGAAAACAAATTAATTAAAAAGAAAACACTTTATTATTAATTTCAAAAAAATACATTTTAAATAAAATGAAGAGGGATAACAACAAAGGAACATATCCTTAGGAACGATGGAAATGTATCAAAAATTCATGATTACATATAACAAAGAAAATTATAAAAGGTCTAAAACACATTTATATCAGAAATATATATAATCATAAAACGTATACAAAAATTCAGAAGGTACTAAAAACAGTCGAAGGAACCATCTTTAGAATGAAGAACCAATTATAAAGCAAAGACCTGGTCAAGAGTTCTCCAATCCCTGTACTTACTTCAGATCCCACTACTAAGGATTAACAATAAAAATGTGAATATTAAACCAATATGAAACAAAATGTTCTTAACTGTTTAGAATCCTGTGTTTAAGTAGCTATGAATGTTTGTAAAGGCCAGATTGCAAAAAGGGAGGCCTCAGAGATTGAACGATCATCAAAAGGAGTTCTAAAAATGTAGGCCTAGTAAAACAATCACTATATGAAAGTAGAAAATGGACATGTAGAGGAGTAAAGGTTTAAGTTGCAGTACTGGGGGGTGGTGGTTAGGGAAAAGGTGAGGGTGGAGTAGAAGGTCAACAAAAACTAGGAGTATTTGAAAAAAGCAATACATAAACTTACTCTGTTATTAGCTTACAAAAATATAATTAAAAACAAACAAAAAGACCTTTATTAAAGCTGCCTGCTTACTTGGATGGTTAATGTCCCCAGATATCATAGGCTCCTATACCAAATTCTGTGTGTGAGGTATCAGACATCTCTCTCTCTCTCTCTCTCTCTCTCTCTCTCTCTCAGTTTTTAGCCAGGGTTGTCCCCAAAGATCTCAAAAATAACAAAGGTCATTGTCACAGCTTTTAGGTTGCCTACCAGAACCAGACGGTAACAAACAATTGCAGAAGATATACTGCACATTTTGATATAGGACACAGAGTAGTTAGTTTGAACCTGAACTGAAATCTTCTTCCCTCTGATCTGGCCCTCAGGGCCAGCAGATACTGTACAGTCTCTGTTGGGTGAGAAAGGCTATCAACGACCTCCCACCTATGGAGTCTGAACTAAAAGATGAACTAATTGGCAGATATGTGTACTGGTACAATTGTACAATTGTAGTACTCCTGGTTTGAAGATAGCCAAACTTTCTTTCTTTCTTTCCTTAGATTTTAGGCTCACTGTAATGCTATATTCCAATGCTTCACTGCTTGACAAGGTTTTACCATGAGTATACTAGGGGCATAATATTCTGACCAGAATCATCCCCTTCCTGATTGGATCTGACGCTTACAATGTGAGATGGAATAAATCTCAATACTGTACATCTTGCCAAAAATCAGTTGAGATATAGGTCACAGGACCCATGGGGAATCTTATATTTGTGATTACTCAAAGGATATTTAGTTAAACTGTCTTCTAAATATTTTGGTTTATGCCCAATAGACTAGTGTAGTTCTCAATTTTGGTCAGAGAAGTCTTTTGGCAGTGAGTGATGATCAAAATGAGACTTTCATAACTGATCAAAGGGTGAGAATAAATACCAGTTAAATGCCTGGCCCTATTATGGGTATTTATGTCACCTACTCCAAGGATAGAGAAGAATCATAGGTGGCACAATGGATGTCTGTAGTGGCTACAGGATTCAGAGGACCACTGTGAAACAAAAAGGAAGGGAGGAAGGAAGGAAGAAGGGAGGAAAGAAGGAAGAGAGGGAAAGAAGGAGGGATGAAGAATTGATGGAAGGAAGAAAGAGGGTTGAAGGAAAGGAAGAAAAGAAGTGGGGAAGGAAAAAAGAAGTAAAAGTCTCATGAGGCCAGGAAATGGACTCAGGATTGTAGCACATGGTGACAAGCTTGCAGGAGGAATGGAAGAGGATATCTGACTATGAATGGGATCTTCATAAATTGCATACAGGTATGAAATTGTTAAAATATAATATGTTTAACATAATTCTTAGAAAGGTAAATGTATTTGAAACATAATCTAGTACAATTATTAAAAACAAAAGCCAAGTGAGGGGAAAAAAAGTACCAATTTATTGTAAGGAAAAGAAAATGTTGCTATCAATCATTTTGACAATACTTTGTGCAAAGAAGAATTAATAAGCTTATTAAAATATGGAAGGGGAACAGGTGAGTAAATAATTTATACCTATTATTTTAATATGAAATATTTAGAATCACTTAAAGTAATAAAATACAAATAAAACCTCCCTGGATAATTGTATATACTTATATTTTCAAAGATCCAGAATTTTATATCATAATGTGTGTGATGATGTAAGCTAACAGGAATTCTTGCATTTTCCTGAAGAAAACATAAATTAATATGACCTATCCAAAATAATGTCTACAAAAAATATGGACAGTGGGACTTCTTGACAGCAATTTGTTTTTCAGAAATTTATTCTATAGATACTCCTACAGACATATATTAAAATTTACATAGCATAGCCTTTAGAACCAGTATTCTGAGGAAACACTTTAAAATTAAGAAATGTCTAAATAAATTTTAATAGTTTTATATACAAATCAAAAGATAGTAAGTAAGTAAGAAAGTAAGAAAATATATTCACTTTTATTAGTGACTATTTAGATAGTTCTATAAAAACAACAGAAAAAACAATGTTGACTATAGTTGTATAGTTTATGAAAATTAAATAAAAACAATGTGCTACTCAATTTTAAGTAAAATGTGCTTTTAAGTGCTTTAAAACAAAAAGAACACATTTTATTGCATTCAAATTTAATTATAACTATGACTGTTTTGAAAATAAATTAAGGGACCAAGAGAAGGCATATATTAGTATATATGTATGTATTAGTGTACAGAATGCGCTGTTTCTTCTTCTCTTCTTGGGCGGTTATCCATGCTCCTTGTGCAGGGAGATGGACTGGAGGGAGAGAAGCTTAGCCCAGGTGGGTGCACTGCAGAGTCTTGGTAGGTGATGAGTGTGGGAGAAACTTCCTTCTTTGGAGAAAGCTTCAGTGAGACAGTTCATTTAATTGGGTGGAAAGTCGGTACTTATGCCCCTAATGACATGGCCAGGTCCTCTGGGGCAGGGTTTTATGTGCCATATGCAATTGTCCAGTCCAAGGGTGTAGTAGGTACTTCATCTGCATACTCAGGAGCTGTAGAGTCTGGGGGCAAACCCTTATGAGGCCAAACAAGGAATGAAGCCTAATAACTGTCAAGGTAGTAGACTCTAAGTTTGTTGGTGGGGCAGCTGACTTTATGGTGCCAAGTAGGGAGTGGGGAGGGAGCCAAATTCTTTTGTCCTCATCTGTGGAATCTGGGGTTGAACCTGGGGCATTAAGGTCCCACAAGTATGTATTGACTTGCTCAAGCTGTTATAACAAGTACCACAAACAATACTGTACTGTTATGGGTACTTTTAATATTAGCTATACCTATGTTATCTGACCCTGATACAAACATGATTTATATGCAAGAGAATTGAAGATCACAGGGCATTAAATATTTATCCATAACTTTTTGATAAGCAGCAATAAAGCACAAGTCAGAATTACTACACTTAAAATTAATGTTGATTTTTTTTTTTTGGTTTTTCGAGGCAGGGTTTCTCTGTGTATCTCTGGCTGTTCTGGACTCGCTTTGTAGACCAGGCTGGCCTCGAACTCACAGAGATCCGCCTGCCTCTGCCTCCCAAGTGCTGGGATTAAAGGCGTGCGCCACCACCGCCTGGCTAGATTTTTATAAGTCAAAATAATTTTTAAAATGAATATATTTTAGAATAATGAAAACTCAGTATTGCATTTGGAAATACAGTATCACAGGAGAAATCACAATTTCACAACACATATTTTGTCATTTCAGATCTATTTCACTGTCTGCTGTCCTTCTTAGTCCTGTTTTTCTCTTTTGATTAGATCCTTGTTGAGGATCTGGACTGTAAGAGTTCCTGTAAGAATGGTCACATAGAGGTTAAATAACTCTTCAATGATTTTACTCTATAAAGAAATTTCTTCATAAAGATTGTCAATCGTCAATTTTTTCCTTTACTATCAGTAATATGGCAGCCTAAAAATCAAAGAAAATGTCAAAGGATTAAAACTTTAGTGCAAAATATTATTCTCAGCTAGAATTTGCTATCCATGAACTTTGAATTTCTTTCCAAATATTAAGAGGTGAAAAGAATGTTAATTGCTCTTCCAGTATATTGGCCTATATAGTATGTAAATATCATATAGTAGGTACAATATGAAAATATATTATATGCAATTTAATATAAACTCTAGATAGTAAAGTACATATGGTTTCAGAAACTAAGTGAATAATGTTATAAAACATTTAGCATTCTAAATAATTAGAATAGTTTGTGCTTCAGTAATTTAAGTAATAAGTAAATCTCACAGAAAATTTTTTTGTATACAATTGATTAAACTGATTTATTAAGTATAATTAAAGCAGCATTGCCCATCAGTAATTGCTAGTCAATGACATACACAGTTATTTTCATTTTAATTTGCAAAGAATATTGGTGATCTGAAGTATACTTCTAAGAAGACAATTTGAAAATGCTGGGTGTTTCTATTAGTACTTTTCTGTTTTGGCGTATTTAACCAATTGACCTATCACATCTCTTTCTATGATCATTCCATGCTTTACTTAAAAGAAAATCATACTCATCTATTTACGATAAGTATATGAAGATGTTTATGCTATGTTTGGTATTGAGGATCTAATTCAAAGTTTTGCTCGTACTAGAAACACTAATGCTTAGTTATATTTCAGACCTCCATGACCTACTATTTACCATTCATTATGCTCTACTTTCCAGTCTCTTTAACATAAGAATATATATTTTGCATGGATATCAGCCTTTTGTCAGCTTTGCTTGCTATCAATTCAACACCTAAAACAATAAGTACTATATAGAATCTTCAACAAATACTTGGTGCCCAAAAACCCACTGAGATTTATGTTTTGTAGGATGAAAGTGTGATCCAGAGAGATTAACTAAATTTCTCAAGGTCAAATTTCTATACCATAGAGACCTCAGATGCATAATTAAATGGGTTAAAACAACATATTCCTTATTTCTTCTTAAAGTTGTCTATATGTTATCCTTGTGATGCATACAGACATACATAAAGCTGTGTACACATGTAATGTACTATATCACATAAAATATGAAACAAAATGTTTTGCCAAACTTTATACTATATCATAAGTTTTAACAAAGTATTTTCTAAAGCAGTAAGGACTTCCATCTCTGGGTCGGAACCAAGGGTCATAGCAGTAGCCTGTGTATTTAGGGGATCTCTGGAAAGCCCTGACAAGCAACCAACAAAAAAATGTTCTCCCATTCTATACTGGGGTCTATGCCAGGTTGTCCTTGGCTCTTGACCCAGATAAGAAAAGTTCATGAAAAAAAAATATATATGGAATTATTTGTGTTATATTTTTAGGTAATAGTTAATTGTATGGCTGTCATTGTATCAAATATCTTTATAGCTATTTTACCCACCTACCTTTTTTTTCTGCATTTAGTTCTGTCCCTTCCCTAAAGGGCTCCCTCTTTCTTATTTTCCTCATCAGATAATTTTTATCCTGCTGTGTTCCTTCAATTCCTCCCATGTTCTTCTGCAATCCCACTGGATACATCTATGAAACACTAAAGTACTTAAGGCTTAGTGAACACTACGGAAGAGAAGGTGGAAAGATTATTAGAGACAGAAGATCAGAAAGTTTGGTGTGAGAGTGTATCTTCTAGTACTATCAGAAACTGTACCTATAAAGTTTCACCAACAAGACGTCCCAAATGTAAACCGAACAAGGAAATCACCAATGAACCTGTCAAAGTGGATGGAGAAAAGCTCATGAGTCCTCAACCCTACACAAGGCAAGTAAAGAAGTGTACACTGATGGTTGTCCAATGCCAAATTGTCTACTGGAAAACATAAACAAGTAAGCTTGTATTGACTGAGGAGACTGTATTTATGAATTTATATGTATACTAATGACAATTAATGAAGAGACCATAAATTGGAAGTGTGTGTGTGTGTGTGTGTGTGTGTGTGTGTGTGTGTGAGGTATATGGAACATTTTGCAGGGAAAGAAGGGAATGGAGAAATTTTAATTATAATATCAACAATAAAATTTGAAAAAAAATAAAAAGAAGTATTTTCTAGTGATGACATCATACAAGAACACAAAAATGTCATATAACAAAAGGTGTTTGTTAATTTTTTTCTTTTGATTTTTTTTTTATTTTGTGAATATCATTCTGTATCCTGTTCCCTCTCATCTCCCATCTACCCTCAGACTTTAAATCTCTCCCAACATAAAAAAGAAATCTCATTGTGGAAGCTGCACTGTGTTTCAGTGTGTCTCACAATATTCCATTTTTTCCACACTTTTTTGCTTGCAAATGTTCATTCTAATGACTCCTTGATCTAGTAAAAGGCCCCTTGCTTCTGCTACTTTGTCAATACTGGAATTTAACTGGGACTCCTCTCAGATATACTGTGGCTGTCCTGTGTCATGGAGATCTTGTAGTTTTGGGTCTGTGGAACTGGCTTCTTCATTTACTACACCAGTTGATCCATAAGGTATTTTTTGGTGTGGGCCAACTCAAAGCCCTGGTTCTGGGCCTGCAACCCCCACATCCAGGGTCAGTTCTAGTGTGGTACCCAGGTAAGGTACAGGGCCTGCTCTCCCAAGCGTTATAGCAGGTAAGGGGCTGGACCAGTTCTCTTCTGCTCATGAGCCCATCAGGGCTAAATCCTCAGCCTGTTACTGGTATCTTGGGCATCAGAGAATGGAGGGGATCTCTCTCTAATCAACACCACTGATAGGCAGACAAAAGGCAGGGCTGGCTCTCCTACAATCCCCACATCCAGGGTCACCTACAGTGTGCTGCCTAGGCAGGGTACAAGGCCTGCTCTCCCTAGCATGTGAAAGGCAGGGACAGCTCTCCTGTTCTTATGACCCCATTAGGCCAGATCTCCTGTCTCTCACTGCTGGTGAGGGAAATAGGGAGGGGAGGGGATCTCTCCATCCACCACCACCAGCACTGCAAAGCAAAAGGCAGAGCTTACTCATGTGCACTCATTCTGTTAGAGATGGTTTACCTGCAACCCCCACATCCAGGCCAGGCAGGGATCTTCTAGTCTCTGGCTTGCTTCCTGTCCTGGAAGCCCATCTCATGCTTGCTTGGTGCTGGACTGGTGGTTTTCACAGGCAAGCTCACTGGCCACCATGATACAGAACTGGTTTTGGTCTCTGGCTTGATGTTTTCCAGGAATGTTAGTATGCTATTCATTCAGATGTTCAGAGGTCAGGACACTGAACATAGACATAGCCTCTCTCCTCTCTGCCACAGACACACATGTGACACAGCAGCCATATCTGCAATGGCTGTAGAGGCAGTAAAAATTCTTAAAATGGATCAATGCTACTGTCATGCATACCAGTTGTATTAGATATTTTAAGTAACAATGTTTAAAAAGAACATTCTGCTTATTCTATTTTGTATAAAATTATATATATATATATATGTCTCTAGATATCTTAAGACATATATTGAAGGATAAAGGAGATGTGTCAATCACTAAGAAGCTGGTACACAAGTATGAGGACATGAGTTCAGATCGACAGATCCAGTGGAAGAGGTGGGCTGGCGGTGCACAACCATAACCACAGTGAAGTGAATACAGAAAAAGGCGCAGGTCACTGTACGCTCAGTCCAGCCAGTTGTGAGTGCTGCACTCACCAAGTGACCATCCCTCTGAATATTAGGCAGAGAACTATCAGGGAGACATCAACATCAGCTTCTGGCCTGTATAATCGTGCATGTATATGAATCACATATAATCCCCAGACACATGAGCACACACACACACATACAAATAAACATATATATTGAGAAACAAAAATGTGTATATACGATACACTTATGGGTATACTACACACACACAAACAAATTAGAAGGTAGATGTTCACTACATATACATAATATCAAATTAGTTTAATATTAATTCAAATAGGTACAAATTATTATGAAAAATTTATTTTTCATATCTGGTCAGGTTTGGATATAATTAAGGAAAATCATAAC
This sequence comes from Lophiomys imhausi, assembly GCA_907164525.1. NCBI lineage: Eukaryota > Metazoa > Chordata > Mammalia > Rodentia > Muridae > Lophiomys > Lophiomys imhausi. The sequence continues at coordinate 7,777,913 of CAJQZJ010031962.1, read as the reverse complement.
CAATAAAAAAATTTGAAATGTTTAATAAATATGTAGAAAAGCCATTGAATTTTTGCCTGGAATTTACCTTTGTTTTATTTGTTGAAAATAAATCACAATAGCCAGAAATAAATCCTTTTGGAAAAAAAGGAGAAAGCACTTTATTTTTCTTTGCTGTACCATCAGTTCATGCAACCTTGAACAGCCTGCATATTATCATTCGTCTTTGCTAGAGATGTCTATATTCCTCTTTGGAATATTTCATCCTCTCAGTCTAAATTTTTCCATGTGTGTGACCACAGGAAAATTTATGTCATAATTACCTGATCATGTGGTTTTTAAAGCCTTTGTAACTTTATAAGCTTACTTAAAAATGCACACACACACACATAAACACACACACATATGTTACCACATACAGTAAAGATCATGGTCACCTAGGAACTATAGATTATTTTTCAATAACTCCTGTGCCAATCATGAGAAATGTCCCTTTGAGTTGTTGGTCATTGGAATATAAGAGATTCTGTAAACAATATAAGCTGCTGTCATTGTTCTTGGTTGTTTGCTTGAACAGAAAAGTATGCCCCCTTTGCTGAAGAAAGCTAGTATTTTGATCTCAGGACCTGGGAAAATCCACTTGGTAGTAATGTGGAAGTTTGAGGACTTTCTCTTATAGTGCTGGCAGCTGCTAAGCTGCTATGCAATCTTATGAGAAGAAAAGTTATCAACAGCCACTGAACTGTAAAGCCTATGAACCACAGCATGATCTGCCATGAATGTATGACCAACACTGTAATAGTGGCACTTGCATGTTTGGTTAACTCTCAGCTGTCCAATTTCAGCTAGCCAGTTTCAGGAAACTCATACACAATACTGTAAATCTATTCAACAACCCATAGCTGAAGAGGTCATAAAAATAGACTACAAGCTATTGACAGAATGTAGTTTCCAACTGCTTCATAAATACTTATCCTTTTTTTTTTCCGAGACAGGGTTTCTCTGCATATCTCTGGCTGTCCTGGACTCGCTTTGTAGACCAGGCTGGCCTCGAACTCACAGAGATCCGCCTGCCTCTGCCTCCCGAGTGCTGGGATTAAAGGCGTGCGCCACCACGCCCGGCTATAAATACTTATCCATATACCTACAGGAAAATTATAATTTCAAACCCTCATCAAACTAATTTCTTTTTGTAAGACTGAGGCAGTTATAGAGATCCACAACTTGTCAAAATGCAGAGAATAAGTTGCTGTGGGATTCACAGCTCCGTATGGAACATCTACAACACAGTATCTATACCTAAGGTTCAGGAAACTTCAGAGAAGAGAGGCAGAAAGTCACAAAAACCCATGGACTGGGCCAACTGCTGGAAGATAACGTCTACTGAACAGGATGGAAATGTTAAACCCGTGAACTCTCAGTAATATGGCTACCTAAGCAAGACATTCACAGACAATTATATTACATGCCAAGGTATATAAAGGAAACTTTCACATGGCTCCACCCTTAGAAGAAGAGCTGCAGGCTGTCATAGTTGCTGATGGAGGGTAAGCCTAATTTCCTCAGGATGAATACTTGCACTGTGTGGTCAGTCAGCCTTAAAGACATGCATATATGAGCATCATTAAATAACATAACAATAATTTTAGAAAAATAATATATGAATTTGAGATGGAGGACAGGAGGAATTTTGAGTGGGAAGAGGAAGATGGAAAAATGATGTTAGTATTATTTACATATGTAGGAAATGTTCATATAAAATTAAGGAAACAAAGAAATTGGTAGAAAAGATATTTGAATAGAGTTATTTTGACTTCAAATCTAGTAATTATGTATCAATGCAATCCATTTCTATAGTTTAATAAAAATAAACCAGTTATAGTATTTCTGAATTTGGTAGAGACTATAGATTTGAATATTAGGAATAAAATTATTCCTTATTTTCCTTTCCTTTTTGGCATGTGAGAATCTATGCTTGCATATGTCTAATGAATACATATATTAACTCCCCTACTTGTATTTAGTTAGTTAGCTTCATTAATTTTCTTGGAAATACAGTTTTTGTAGCCCAATCTGGTAGAGAACTCATGGAATTCCTCCCTCAGCCTTTTCAGTGGTGGGATTATCCTAATCACTACCACCACACTTCATTCATATTCATGCATTATTGCAATTAAATTTGTTGGTACAAATTCTTTGAATATCTAAATTACTGAAGGAACAGTACTAACTCAGTTTGCCCTCAGTTTATATTATTTGAATAAATTCCATATATGATTTTTTTTGTCTCAAATACGATGTTTTTTTTGTTTATAAATTCTTCATGTGTTTGTATCTTCAGTGAAACAGAGAAGTGCAGTTTTACAGGGTTTTCTCTTTTATAATTTTGACATGTCATTAATACTCTTCTCTCAAATAAAATTACTGCTAATAAGCATATTTTAAATATAACCTGTCTACTTTTGTGTCTGATAGTTAATAATATCTTCTGGATATGATATGGTCTTTGTCTTCTTGAATTCTTATCAGCTATTATTTCCAGAAGAAAATCTGAGCAAGACTGAATTAATTAGCTTCCCATGTTGGAATATCCTCAAAAAGATCTATTCCTTTACATGCTCGAAATGTGGCTCAGGGGACTGTATCTTTCCCTAAGGACACATACACATTTAACAACTGGTGTGGAAGAGAAAATTTTTCCTCAGTAATGTAGCCACCCATGAACATCCCATTCTGCTGTAAATAGCCTCAATAAAACTCAGTTGTTCACCAAGCTACACTTAGAGAGAAATTCTATGGTCTTTGCCCTATCTGGTATGAGTAAATGTTTGTTGAGATGAAACACTGTGAAAAAAGCAAGTTGGTTAGAGGGTTTATTTGACTTCTATATCACTGCTCATTATCAAAGGAAATCAGGACAGAAACTAAAACAAGGAAGGATCCTGGAGATAGGAGCTGTTTCAGAAGACATGGAGGAGTGCTGCTTACTGGCTTGCTCCCCATGGATTGCTTGACCTGCTTTCTTGTAGAACCAGAACCAGCAGTTCAGGGATTCTACCTCCTACTAATTAAGAAAATGCTCTACAGGCTTGCCTACAGAATATTCTTAGGCAGGCATTTTCTTAATTGAGTTTCCCTCCTTTCAGATGATTTTAATTTATGAAAATTGGCATAGAACTATCTGGCACATTATGCCATCTTCATTTTAATTCCTTTCTCTGACTCTATGTCACAAAACCACATTATCATGCAATTCTACAACTGGTTTGTAGAGATCTTTAAGCAAATACATGTTCTCAGACATAAGAAAACCTTGAGTATGGCTTAATGTGCTTTTAGTAATGATAGCAATGCTGCTAAATGACTTTATTACAGAGTTTTTGTAAAGATTTTTGTGGGTCTGGCTATAGGATCATCAGCAAGGATTTCTCATGGACCATCTTTAGAGACTGCATTCCTACTGCTTACATTTTTTTCTGCTTGATTGCATGGCTCCCTGCACATTCAGAATTATATTATGGTATAAGTTTATAGCTCAATGGGTAAAGTGATTACTGTGCAAGTATGAAGAACAGAATCCAGATCCACAGCATCCACATAATATGAAACAAGAACAATCAAGTAAAACAAAAGCAACATCAAACCTAAGATGTGTTCCTGAAAACCATACTGTAATCCCAAGGCTCAGGAAGCAGAAATACAGGATCCCTTAGTTAAGATAACTAGCTAGACTAAATGAATTCATAAGCCATTGGTTCAGTGAGAGGCTCTTGCTCAGTAAGCAAAATAAAAAATTATAAAGGACAATAGCAGATTACATCCTGTGGTCTCTATATGCTCATGCACATATGAGCAAAAGTATCCACTGATATGGACAAACACAAACATTCACAATATACTAATATACCCACATATAAAATTTATATCTGTTAATGCCTTGAATTAAATAATAATCTATGTGTGTGTGTCTCTCTGTGTGTGTGTGCATGTGTGTGTGTCTGTGTGTGTGCATGTGTGTATGTGTGTGTGTGTATGTGTGTGTGTGTGTGTGTGTTTGTATGTGTGTGTATGTGTGTGTGTGTCTGTGTGTGTGTGTAAGCTCAGACATGGTCTTATGGTTTAACCCCAGTAATGGACGTTTCGGTTCTGTTTGTAGAGGATAAACACTCTTATTTTTCTTTCTCTCACAATGCTAAAAGACGTATATTTATTTGCAATTTCTTTCAAAATATAATGGACATGAAAGAATGAGCTTTCTAACAATCTGGGAAGATGTGTTTCTTGACAACTTCATGCATGATATTTCTAAATTAGCAATTGAGAATCCTACAGACTACTATTTCAAATTTTCTGTCTCAGTAAATTTGAAACACTGTAAAATATAATAGTACATACGTAAAGTGGATTAATAATTCAATTCTAGGGTATAAAATTTGGCAATGGTTAGAGCAAAATGAACTTGGTGTTTTGCTTAAAATATACAAGTGTGAGCAGTTACACATGAAATAATCATATTTTTGTTGTGATGAATGATTTCATTTAATTTTTAGATTGTAATATGATTATATCACCCCACCTTTAGTGTCATACACCACATTTTTATTATCTCATGTATAAATATGAGTTGAGTTAGAACATGTCTTAGTGGGGCCTTCTCAGGCTCACACAAGGCTTTACCTGGGCTTCTGAAGGAATGATTCTCAGGGGTAACCTCAAAAGGGCAATATCTCCTAAAGACTGTAAGATGTTGTTAAAGAATTTGACTTAAAAATCAAGAGTAGAAAAAAACTGTAGATGAATCTGATAATACAGAAATAACTAGAGCCATGGCCATGGCCATTATAAGGGTTCCTGGAAATAAGAAAAAAAAATCATAACAGCAAAAAGAGAGAATAGAAAAGGGTGAAACTTTGGGTAGAGAAGGAATAAGAAAGTGGAGAATCAGAAATGGAACAGTGGATAGAAGATTGAAATCATTCAGAAACTTGTTAATTATATTTTACTTTGGAACAATGTCAGGATATATAAAATCCTTGTAGCTTTTAGAGTTCAAATTTAGTTCAAATGTATCTTAGCAATTTCTGTAGCATGGATTATTTCGTCTATTGAAATTGAATAAATATCTGCAACTGCCTACACATAACTTTGAATTAGCAATCTAAAATTATTTGAAATTTATGCATTTTGTATATTATCAATTCAATTATTCAATTATTTCATATCATCTTTTTCCTTTTCCTTTTTATGTTTTTTTGTGAATTTCATGCCATGTACACTGTTCCTACTCATCTCTTACTTCCCACTCAGACCCTCCATCCATCCTCGCAACTTCTTCCAAGAGAGAGAAAAGAAAATCCCATTGTGGAAGCTGTAGTGTGTCACAGTGTGCCCCACAATATTTCCTTTTGTCCACACTTTTTTGTTTGCAAATGTTCATTTCAATGACTCCTTGGCATAGTATGAGACCTCTGGCTTCTGCATCTTTGTCAATGCCTGAATCTCACTAGGGCTCCTCTCAGATATCCTGCTGTTGTTGCCCTGTGTCTTAGAGATCCTGTAGTTTTGGCTCTGTAGAACTGGCCTCTTCAAGCACTCCAATGCTAAACAGTTTGTGTATGACAAAGGACACCAACATTCAGATTTAGTCAGCCTTCATGTTGGAAATAGTCTTTATCAACTACACACTTTTTTCTTCTTGCATTGAGAAAAATTTAGATATTTTCCTTGAGACTATCCATATACTTTTGAATAATTTGATACAAAATTAAAGGTAATGCTTCCTAATGGTATCATACCTAGAGATACTTAAAAATAAAATGTGAAGCTCTGGCCTCTTGATACCAACCGTCTAAAATGGTCTAGGATAGTTAAGTAAAACAAACTCCTAATCATGCAAACATGTCACTTTGTTAGCTACTATGACAGTCTATCACAGATATTCTCTAAAATACCCAGTAATCAAGTTGCTAAGAGACAAGCAACATTTGCTTATCTAAATACAAGAGATGGGTAGGGCATCTTCAAAAACCCCAAGAGATCTGCAGAATATGGCATTTAAAGATGTTATCTTAAATTAAGATTTTCTTTTTTTTTTGATATCGAGACATATCAGCGCCTGACAGCACCCCCTATTCTACTCCAAGTAGAAGATAAGCATCGAAGAACCTCTACTGTAAAATGGTTGAATTAGTGGCAAGCCTATCTCTTGGCATAAAAAACCCCTTGCACCAACTGCAGACAGACTGCTGTCCAAAAAATACAAAACTTGGTAGCAGGGAAGTCGACAGCCTAACTCTGCCAAGACAGGGTAGGTAAGTCCTTCATAATCCCTGCTCTACAACAAATGTCTGTCAGAGAAACAGGACCCAAAGGCTGAAGACTGATGCAGGAATGTACGGAGAGAAAATGGTAACTGTCCAGGCAGTCACTGGTATGTCATTTCTTAGTTTTGGAAGCTGCAGGCCCTGCACTTCCTATATAAGCAAATATATTTATCCCTCTCAGGTCTCTGAGGTGGTTGAAGAATAGACAGCTAGATTCTCATAGTTAAATTTTGAGTTGTTTAGGAATCAAGAGGGTGTTATAGATCTAAGAAGATACTCTTAAAAGTGTGTTGCAAGTTATTATGAATGTTGAGTCAGATATAGACCTTTAAACTCATGGAGATGGTTAGATAGTAGAATGTTAAAGTCAGGGGCCAAATATGTATAAACTGGACATTGGGAAGGTATACTGGGCCATTTAACTCTCATAAATATGGCATACTTATATCTGTTGTTTTGTATAATACTTACTGTTATAAGAGAAGGAACCATCTGTTGGACTGAAAGGGGAAACTTCTGGGGGGAAGAGGGTGGAAGGGCGGGATAGGAAGGGGGAATAGGGAGGGGTTTGTGACTGAGATGTAACTTGAAGAAAAAAAATAAAGTATTTAATAAAAAAATATTAGGTTTTTGGTGATGAGTTTCAGCTTGTTTTCTTTGTGTTATATTTAAAGCCTAATCTACATTTTCATAAATGGTTGCATAAGCATCCTGTCCTTAGCCACCTTTTCTTCTTTCTATAGTCCTGTATAGTTCTAATTCTATAAGTCAAACCTTTTTCAAGAGAATGTTTGATGTTTTCTATTTTAAGTTCAATATTTTAAAGGATAGAATTATATGATCATTATAAGTATGTGCAAGATGTTTTGAATTAAAATGTTCAAAACAGAATCATCAGCTATGTTTTCATCATATTGCTACATAGCATATCTAATCCATTGTTAATCAAAGGAAAATGTTTTTAAAACTAAACTTCTACTTTTCACTTTAACATTCCAAGTCTAATCCACCAGCAAATAGTTTCTCATTTTGTCTTCAAAGTAAATTCAAATTCCTACTAGTTCCCTTAAAATATTATTAAATGAACAGTCCTCTCCATTCTCATCTCGATCAATGCTTTAGTAATTGCAGAGGTATTGGCAGAGCTAACAGTAATTACTGCAGCAGGGAAAAGCTCTGGAGAGCTAGAAAGTAACCAAAATCAGCTTTTGTGCTGGACCTAAAGGAAAAGTGTTAATAGACCTTAAATGAAAATAGCAGGAGGTGGGGGCTGCTGGAAAAGTGTCATACCTTCAATAGGGGAAAATGTACATTTGCATATGCAACCTATGATCTGATGGGGTGTGCATAAGAACAAGAAACACCCCAAGTATACCAATTTAATTAAGGATCTTCAATTTTTTTTCCAGCCTTAATAGCATTGAAAGATACAGAGGAGGGAAGATATTTTTTGCAGAAGTAACAACCACAAAATAATCAACCTTTTTTTTTTTTTTTTTTGCTAAGCTTTTGTTACATATGTATGTGGATGATATAGTCCATTACATTTACAGTCATATATAAATATCAATCGATCCTTAGCAATCTCTCATATTCCAGGCATGGCTATAAATAAAACATGTCTTGTAAATTTTTGGGCTGACAAATTCTCTATAAAAATTCAAATATTTAATAAATTATCAAAAAACTAATGTCAAAATATGTAATATTTCATGAACACTTGAAAACAAGTGTTGAGACTGAAGGTAGCAATTATATAAAATATAATATCAGTTTTAACCTTTAAATTTGCAGAAGTACAGTATTTAAATACTGATATTGAGTAGAATCAATGGGTAATTATTATCTCTGATATCGCACTGTATTACAGGTTAACAGAAATATTATTTAGTATTCCCACTTTTAAAATTACATTGGTACCCCAATTTATAAAAGGTTTCAATGGGGGTTATCATAAGGTCTAATTTACACCAAGATCTTAAAAACATTAGCTTGTTCTCCATTATTATTAATATTGCTTTCTTGATAGCAAATACACTTATTATATTTCAAGGTCAAGGCTACTTGTTTTACAATACAATTTTCTCTCACATTATAAGTGGGAAAATGGCTTGATGTATCAGGGTAGGTTGTTACCCTACCTTTCTTTGAGGAGAATAGGATGGAGAAATGGGGGAGGAGGACATGAGGATGGGACTGGGAGGGGAGAAGGGAGAGGTCTGCTATCAAGCAGTAATTAAATAACTTAATGGGAAAAAAAGAGAAAATGAGGATGAACATTGGATTCATTTCCAAATACTTCTAGAAATACTATTGAAATATCGCCTACAGTTACATTGAGTGATTTTCTTAAAGTTAAGTCTAATCATATGTATTTCATGAAACAATTCATGTAGAATTATTGGCCAGCTTCTCTGTAGTAAATGGCAAATAAACTTAAATAATCTAATCAACTAAATATGTCCCAAGGTATTTTGACTACAAAATTCAATGTTATCTTTCCTAAGATAACTATATAATAGGACAATAAGTTTGTGAGAAAAAAATTAACAAAATGTTGGATAATAATTATTCTTAGCATTTTCTGCCAATATTAGCTTTGTCATGACTTCTTCCTTCTTTGTACCTGGCACACCTCTGCCATCATTTGTTTTATATTATTAATCAGTTTACTCCATGTATCATTTTTCTCAGTTAGTCAATTTACTTTTATTAATAGTTATCATGAGTTGTAGACTATGGTCATGAGATATTTATATGAATTATATATATAAGTCCTACATGAATTACAATGTAATTAAGCCAAGAAATACTGTTAGTTTTTCTGATGGCTAAAGGTCATAATTAATAATTTATTTTTGAAATTTTTTCTTGGTAAAACTTACTGAGTTTTAAACAGCTGGAAATGAGAAAATAAGAAAACAATAGGAACATTTAGGCTTACTTTCTCCTCCACTATCCAATAAGACCTTAGGTTGTTATTATATCTGCATATGTGGTTTTGTTATAGTCTTGCATTTTGTACAAAAAATAGTGAAGGTCTGAAATATTAAGTATTTGGGCTGAGTCTACAGTTCTTTTAGCTGGAAGTAGTTAGTTCCTCTATTATAGCTAGAAATAGAGCCAATACTTATATGAATGCACTAATATATCATGGAATAGCAAGGGAAGAAATGTTGCTACATGTACATACTATTCCTGAAGTTCTAGGAATAGCTAGCTTTATACTGAATTTTTTGCCAATATACTACTGTATAAATTTTAATGTATCTGGCAATATGTGAATGACTGATTTTTTAATAACATAAGAAGGGATTGTGGAGTGATATTCTGGACCCCAGATTAGGCACAGACTACACATAGGCACCAATTTACAATGCAAAGGGAGCTTTTATTAAGCAAGGGAAAGAGACAAAGTTCCTGAATCTGAATGAGGCAGAAATAGCAGCAAATAGCTTTGCAGAGGTAATTTTAAGAGGAAAGCCAGGGAGACCTGTGTTAGAATGAGCTAGGATCAGCTGGTAAGTTCTGATTGCACATATTCATCATGGTGGCCTAATGGGAATTTTTGACTGCTGGACCTTGATGTTTTGATGGGTAGTCAGTCTCAGGAATGAGTAAGGCATAAGAAAGGGCCCAAATAAGGGAATAGACTTTGACTAGCCATAGGAATGTGGAAGAGACTAAATAAAGCAATCTAACAATTTTAGGGAGGAAGAAGTAAGATTGGGAGAGCAAGACCTGCCAGAGCTGTGTTTGCCACGCTTGAGACTATTAGATCTCATCAACATTTTTGATTTAAAATAATTTTTGATATAATATATAAATATATGGTTTTCCATCACTCTACTGATCAGTTCCTCCCCATACATATATACATTCGGACACCATTCACCCTCTTTTCTTTCTCATAAAAAAAAAACCAGGGTTCTAAAGGACAATAATAAAATAAAATGAAATGCAACAATATAAAGCAAAAACAAACACATCAGAATATGACAAAACAATTATATTGAAAAAAGCCCAAGAAAAGGCACAAGAAACATATAGAAACAGAGATGTATCGCTCTGCACACTCAGGAATCACATTAAAAAATAAAGCCAGAAGAAGCAAAAAAAAAAAAAGAAAGAAAGAAAGAAAGAAAGAAAGAAAGAAAGAAAGAAACAACCAAAAAGTAAAGTAAGAAAGTAAAGAAAAAAACAAAAAGAAAACAGCAACAAAAAAAGCCATGTCAAAATTTTATGAGACAAATCAAGATGACACTCTACCCTTTTGTTGCCCAGTGAGACTCTCTTGCAGAAAACTAAATTTTGATTTGCAAGTGGTTATCAGTTGGAGATAACTTCTGGGGTAGGGATGGGTTTATATGTTCACTTATTCTTCAGCTCTAGGATCCTATTGGATGCAGATCCATGCAGGCCCTGTGGTTCATCAGTCTCTATGAGTTCACATATGCTTCAACCTTTTGTATTTAAAAAGCCTTGTTTCTTTGTCTTCCATTCCCTTTGTGTCATATGCTCTTTATACCTCTTCTTCCTCAGAGATCCCTGAGCCTTGAGAAGAGGGATTTGATTGAGTTATTACTTGTGGGATTGAATGTTCCAAAGTTTCCCACTATGCATATTGTCTGGCTCTGATTCTTTGTATTTGCTGACATCTGTTGCATGAGGAAGCTTCTCTGGTTATGGCTGAGCAAGGCACTGGACTACTAATATAGAAGAATGTCATTAGTAGTCCTTTTATTGCTCCATTCTTTTAGCAGGACAAGAGTATTTGATTTTTTTCCTCAGATCCATGCCTATCTAGTCTCAGTTTCTTTGCCACACAAGCAGTATATGATATGAATTCCATCTACTTGTGTGAGCTTTAAATATAAAGTCATATACTGGCTGGTTACTACCACATATTTGTGCTACAATTATGCTAGCATATCTTCATTGTAAATGGAAGCTTTTGTAATTGAGTGTTTACATTTCTCCTTTGGTACCATGCAGCATACCTTCAAGTGCCAATAACAGAAGCACATAAGTGTAAGGTCTCTAGGAAGGCAACAGTTCAACTTCTCTATGTTCAATGAGCCGTCTAGGTCTTGTCTTCAGAAATAGGGCATTGGTATCAATTTGTAGGGAGCAACATCACCTTGGATACAGCCTGAATTGTTTTGTGGTTCTCATGAGACCCTTTTGTTCAACAACTCAATTAAGTTGATCATTTCTGGTACTGGAAGTTTTATTTTATGCTACAAAATATCAAGCTGGGGCTGTCTTTCTGTTATATGGTGATGTCATGTAGATTACCTTCATACACGTATATACCTTAGAAGACTTCTAGTCTATTAGGTTTCCATACTAGGCCTCACATGGCCTTTAACTTTAGCTGTTTCTTCCCCATTGTCCTTCTTTCAATCTCTTTTTCCCTCTCACTCCCTGCTTGATCCTCCTGTTCTAGTGCCCACCCACTGTTCATCCATAAATATCTATTCTATTTCCCTTTCCTAGGAAGATCTTTCTGTCCCCCTACTCCTATATTCTATGTTTAATCTATGTGTTTGCATGGATTATACCTTTTTTAAATTCATTGATGTAAGAACTAACATATACATATAAGTGAATACATATGATATCTTTCTTTCTGGGACTGGACTACAGCACTAAAGTTGATTATTTTCTTCATTTCCACCTACTTACATGAAAATTTTATGATTTTATCTTTTTAAAGATGATTAATATTTCGGTGTGTAAATGTACCACATTTTATCAATTTATCTGTTAAGCAACATCTAGGTACTTTCAAATTTCTGGCTATTATGAATTTGTTGGGCCCTGGGTGTCTCCTGAGGGTGTGACACCCAGAGACCACCAGAGACTGAGTTTCACTGCAAAATGTAAGAGGATTTTATTAAACCGATGCACCGGGGTTCAACAGACTTTGGGAAGGGCTGAACCCCAATAACCGTTTTCAGGTAGCTTTTAACCACAAAAGCTGCAAACAGGTGGGCACATAAAGGGAAAAATGTGTAGTTAACTTTTAGCCTGCTAGATGACAACCACAGGTGGGGATAGGGAAGTGGGGATAAGGGAAACAAAAGGGAATCATCCCAGGTAGCTATGTAAACTCAACCTTTAGGTTGCCAGGATGAGACCATTATCTTTGATTAGATAGTCCCCAGAAGGAGTTCTGTGTAATGTCCCCAGGGGTCATGAGGTCAGGTTCTCATGAACGGAGGAGAAGGCCTTCCTAGGGAGGGGTAGTGCATTTATTATTTCACAACCTTACAGATTGAGCAGCAATGGACACAGTTGAGCAAATATGTCGGTTGTAGAAAATGACTAGTTAAATTATTACTTAGTATTTATATTATATTTAATTGGTTGTCAGTGTTAACCCTTAACCCGCCATTATAAATGAGCACACAGCCACTACACAGATTTTAATAAGTGTTGGCCTGAATTGTGTAATCTTAGCCCATCTAAGATAACTCATAATTCTATCCCTGAATAAAGCCCAATATAATATACATATATCCCATTGACTGTTATTCTCCATGCTTTGCCAATGTTCCAGACCATGTGGAATGAGGTTCTTTTTTCTAACCCATGGCATGTGTCCTCCTTCCTGTTCTTGCTGCTTGTCTTGGAATCTTCTACCATTTACTGGAGGCTTCTTCTACCCCAGAACCTCTCTGCTTCAGAAGTCCTTGCCTTAGTCCCAGCTACCTCTGTCTTTGGCCAATCTCAGGAATCAGCATTAATCAATCAATCAGAGACAATGATTAGAAAACAAAGCAACATACAACAACCAGAACCAATTAATTAACATTTAGAATGCATAACATCACCCCATCCATCTGTGGTAGGATGAGGAATCCTTTGAGTATGCTTCCAAAACTGCTGTAGCTGGATCTTCATGCAGATCTGCCCCCAACCTCCTGAGGAACATTTCGCTGATTTCCATAATGGCGGTACAAAGTTGATCTATACCAATAATAGATGAGTATTGTCCTTAGTCCACATCCTTGCCAGCATGAGCTATCACTTGTTTTATTGGTCACAGCCATTCTAAATATTGTGTGATGAAATCTAAAAGTATTTTTGATTTTATTTTCCCTGATGATTAAGTATACTGAACATTTCTCACTCATTTGAATTTTCTCTCTTTTGATTTTATATACTGTAGAAGTTTCCTTGAGGAGGTTTTAGGGTCATATATACTATCATATCATCTGCAAATAAAGATACTTTGACTTCTTCCTCTTCTGCTTGTATCTCCTTGATCTCTCAGTTGACTTATTGCTCTACTTAAACTTCAAATATTTTATTGAATAGGTTTGAAGAGAATGGAAGCATTGTCTTGTTTCTGATTTTAATGGAAATGCTTTGAATTTCTTTTTATTTAGGTAGATATTGGCTGTGAGCTTGTTGTAAATCCTCCGTAGTATGTTGAGGTATGACTGTTTTTTCCCTAATCTTCCGAGAACTTTTATCATGAAGCTGCATTGGACTTTGTCAAAACCTTTTGAGCATCCGTTACAATGATAATGTGGAGCTTGAGCTTTCAGTCTGTTTATACGATGAATTACTTTTATCAGTTAATGTGTGTTGAATCCTCTTAAAACTATGGGATGATGTCTACTTGATTATCATGGATGACTTTTTTTTCATGTATTGAGTTTCCAAATATTTCATTGAAAAATTTTGCGTATATGTTTGTCTTAGTAACTGATCTATTGCTATGATGAGATGATACTACCAAGGCAACTCTTAGGAAAGAAAGCACTTAATTGGGGTGGGCCCTGCTCACAGTTTCAAAGGTTTAGTTCACTATGATTATAATGGGAAGCATGGCAGCAGACATTGATCTGGAGAAGTAGTTGAGTGCTACATCCTGATCTGCAGGCAGAGAGGGAGATACCAGGCTAAGCATAGGCTTTTGAAATTTCAAAGTCCTCTCCCAGTGGCATATTTTTCTAGCAAGGTCATACCTCCTGAGACTTTCAAATGATTGCATTGCCTGTTGACTAGGCATTCAAATCTATAAGCCTATAAAGGGCATTCTTATTCAAACTACCATATCCTACTTCCAGCCCCCACAGGCTTTTAGCTATATTTTAATGGAAAAAATGTATTTAATCTAACTTAAAAAGTCCTCAGCCATTATTACAGTCACAACACTGTTTAAAAGTCCAAAGTTCAAAGTCTTTGAGACTCATGGGAATCTCTTAGCCATAAGCTCCTGTAAAAATTAAAATAAAAAAGCAGATCACTTACTTCTAAAATTACAATGGTACAGATAGCACATTACCAGTCCAAGAAGGAAGAAAGAGACCATAGTGAGAAAATTCTAGAACAGAGTACAACCAAAATCTGACACTGTGACCTCCAATTTCTGAATCTCCAAGTACATTATCAAAATGTAATCCTGATATTCAATTCCTTTCAGCTTTGTTTACTGCAGCATAGTTTTCTCTCTTCCTCTAGATCTATATCCAGTTTGCATCTTTCTTTGGAAGATACCCCATGATTCTGGCATCTCTAGTACATTGGAACTTCCAACACACTTTCATACAATGTCCTCATGGGATTTCCATGCAGTGACACCTCTGACACGCACCTGACCTCAGAAGCTTCTCTTAGCTGCATAGGAAGATTCCAAAACCCATCTTTTGTGTGTGTGTGTGTGTGTGTGTGTGTGTCTTTGGATCTAAAGCCACAATCACATAACTAAAGCTTCCAAGTTCTACTGCTTGTTCAAGCTGGAACATGGTCCTTTGTTCAATTACATTTGTATCAGTTTTCTATTATTTATTGTTTCTTTCAATGTTTAAGCTCTTTTCATAGAAGGAACACTGCCTAGTTCTTTCGAAGAGTCCACAGTTACCCTGATCCATAAACCAACAAAGAAAAATAATTGCATCACAATTTCTTATGAACGTTCTGATAGTTTGAGTGAGAATGACCCCATAGGCTCATAGATTTGAATAGTTAGTCACCAGGGAGAGGGACTAAAGTCCTAAAGAACATGCGTGCCAATTCCTGACCCAACACAAGAATAAGAAAATTATATAAAAAAAAATCTGTATACTATTATGGTGGTTCGAAAAAGAATGGACATGTAGGCTAATATATTTGAATGCTTAGATATCTCCTCAGGAAATGGCACACTTTGAGAAAGATTAGAAGTTTGTTGGAACGCCGGGCGGTGGTGGCGCACACCTTTAATCCCAGCACTTGGGAGGCAGAGGCAGGCGGATCTTTGTGAGTTCGAGGCCAGCCTGGTCTACAAAGCGAGTGCAGGACAGCCAGAGATATTCAGAGAAACCCTGTCTCGAAAAACCAAAAAAAAAAAAAAAAGAAGTTTGTTGGAGGAAGTGTGTCATTGTGGTAGACTTTCTCTCTGCCTCTCTTCTTGGATCACGATGTAGCAATCAACTACTTTTCCAACACCACACATACCTCAAGTTGCTATGCTTTCACATCATGATGATACCAAAATAACCATCTGAAACGATAACTTTTCCCCAATTAAATATTTTCTTTTTACAGAAATTTCCTTCAGTGTGGTGTCTCACCATAGTAACATAAGAGTTACTAAGACAGAAGTTGTTGCCAGAACTAATATACTGGTGGCTGACAATGCTGTTTGTTGATGGAATATAGACTTTGTACTTTGGATTTGGAAAGCAGTTGGACACTTTAAGTAGAGTTTACTGGGCTATATTAAGCATGTATAATGGTGCTGAGGGTAATTTGGTCTAAGAAATCCCAGTTCAAGAAGTATCAGGGGAGAGGAATATTAGTAATTTGCCTAGAGACCACTCTTGTGATATTTTGGTGAAGAATGTGGCTGCTTTCTGATCTTGTTCTAAAATTTGTCAGAGACTAACTTGCTGAGTTTTGGATTAATGGAATTTCCAGAAAAAAATTCAAAACTGTCTAGTATTTACTATGCCATGTGGATATTAATTATTATTCATGCAGATCTAGAATGAAATAGAGAAATCAGAGCAAGAAAATATGAATATGTATTTTCAGAGCAATAGAACAGTGACTAAGACAAGTAGAGAGTATCATATAACAAGAAACAATAATACTGTAAAAGAAATTATTTTTTTTATTATTTGTATGATATACATGTGTGCATATTTGTTCATGAGTGTTTGGGCTCTTGTTTGTTTGATGTCCATGAACCTATTTGTGTGGATGTACATGAACCTGTATAAATAGAGATAAGTTTAATTCACTTTTCTTTCTGGATCATTCCTCTTACTCATTTATGCTGACTTTTTCAGTGAACCCAATTTGAGAATTCATTCTTCTCCACTTAGCTAGTCTTCACCAAAGATACCCAGTCTCACCCTCAAGTGTTGAGATTAAAGTTGTATTCAATTGCAGCTTAGCTTTACTGTAAGTTCTTCAGACATAAATTTCTCTCTTTATACTTTTACAGCAAGTGGTTTGTCCTCTGAGCATTTCCACAATCCAAGATAGGGAAATAATCCCTTATGAAGAGAAAAATATAGCAACATTAAATGCACTATAATAATCGTACAAGGAGTTAACATGGAGACTTACATTTATAAAAATTACTAATCAAATTCTGATAACATACAATGTTTCTATTATAATAAGCAAAATTTTTAAATCCTGATAATATGAGTTACAGCAAGTGAAGTTATGAAAAGATAGAGTTTCTGGTAAGTGTGTAATTTGATATAGAATTTTGTATGTAATATCCATGAGTCATGCAAAACTAAAGAAATACATCTACTGCTGCTAGGCAGTTCACTCCTGGGAACAATAACTAATGAGAATCTGTCACTTATATGTGTTAAATGACTCACATATGTAACAGCCAAATGTAGAATGAAAACTCTCAATTCATTTTAGTTTATTTTTACTACAATGCAACAAGCAAAATATAAGTATAAATAGTATGTTGGAACCTTTTTTTTAAATTTTGTATTCATAGACTAAGGAGGAATCCTTGATGATTCCTTGTCTAGCAGGAAAGAGATTCTAAATTCAATCCCAAAGACCTCAATAAAAAATAAACTAATATTTGTGTTTATGTGTATATAACTCATCTTTAAATATATTTAGAAGTTAGAAAATTACTAGTTTATGTGTTTCTTGTTATTCATAGTCTTAGTACTAACCTCTTACTGACACAACCATCAATTGTAGTATTCCCAGCAACTGAAATGTCTTACATTGTAAATAAAATGTAGTAACACTACAAATAGTCAAATTTCCAGGCTCTTTAATAATGTCAATTTAAATACTATAGAATTTTATGTCTCTTTTTTTGTAATTTATTTTTTATATCTTCAAGTTACATATCAATCACAATCCCTGCCC
>CAJQZJ010031962.1:7618860-7750253 GCA_907164525.1 Lophiomys imhausi | reverse complement strand
GGGCAGGGATTGTGATTGATATGTAACTTGAAGATATAAAAAATAAAGTATAAAAAAACAAAAAAATAGAGTGAATCAGAGGCATGATTTCACACATATTCAATAGGATAATTCTATTTTTCATCTTAATAAAATTTAAACTTGTATTTTTAACCAAAATGAAAGAATATACCTGTAACAACTGAGCTGAAACAATCTGCTCATTATAGCCTTAAGTATGATGAATAACAAAAAATGAAACAACTATAAAAATAAGATCCCATTCGATTCTGAAAAATGTTATAGAAAAATTAAATGAGGTCTGAAGTAGTAAAAGTTAAAATGTGGGAAATTGTCAAGTGGGAATTTTATGACAGATGACAGATGCCTAATGATGAAAAGAAAACAAAAGCATAGACACTTTAGGGAGAAACATTCAAATATAAAAATCACCCCATATAAATTTTTATATTTAGTTATATATTGCTATTTCATTCTCTGAAACAATGTGTTGTTATCAAGTGTTGTAGGATATAATTGAATTGTTTCAGAAAAAAGATGTTTTAAATTGACCTCTCTTTTGATTTGACTTTAACTTTGTAGCATTACTATATTTTAAAAGTGAATATTTACAAAGAACTCAATAAATCAAACATGTAGAAACTAAATAATCCAATCAAGAAATGGGGTACAGAGCAAAACCGAGAGTTCACAATAGAAGAATCTCCAGTGGCAAAGAGACACTTGAAGAAATGCTCAACATTCTTTTTTTTTTTTTTTTAATAATTTATTTTTTATTTCTTCAAGTTACATCTCAATCACAATCCCCTCCCTACTCCCCCCTCCAGTCCCACCCTTCCACCCTCCTCCCCCTCAGCCCCACCATCCTCTTCCCTTCTTTTTTTTTTTTTTTTTTTAGTTTAAGGTATTTATTTTTCCCCCCAACAGCTCTCCCTTTCAGTCCAAATAATGGTTCTTTTTCTAATAACTATAAATACAATACAAAACAACAGAAATAAATAGGCCATGATTATAAGAGTTATATGGCTTAGCATACATTCCCAATGTCCAGTCCATATGTATTTGGCCCCTGACTTTAACATTCTACTATCTAACCATCTCCATGAGTTTAAAGTTCTATATCTAACTCAGCTTTCATACTAACTTGCCTCATAATTTTAAAAATATCTTCTTAGATCCAGAACACCCTCTTGATTCCTAAACAACTCAAAATTTAACTATGAGACTCTAGGTATCTATTCTTCAACCACCTCAGAGACCTGAGAGGGATAAATATATCTGATTATATAGGAAGTGCAGGGCCTGCAGCTTCCAAAACTAAAAAAATGACATACCAGTGGCTGCCTGGACAGTTCCCATTTTCTCTCCATACATTACAGCATCAATCTTCAGCCATTTGGCCCCATTTCTCTGACAGACATTGGTTGTAGAGCAGGAATTATGAAGGACTTACCTACCCTGTCTTGGCAGAGCTAGGCTGTCGACTTACCTGCTTCCAAGTTTTGTCCTTTTTGGACAGAAGTCTAAGAGAAATGCAATTCAAGATGACTTGGCCCCATCTCACACATGTCAGAATGGCTAAGATCAAAAATCCAAATGACAGCACATGCTGGCGAGGTTGTGGAGAAAGGGGAATACTCCTCCATAACTTGTACAACCATTATCTAAAATCAGAAATCAGACTGATGATGTCTTTGAGAACTTGAAATAACTCTACCTCAAGACCTAGCCATACTGCTCCTGGGGATATATCCAAAAGATTCTTCACCAAACCACAAGGTCATCGGCTCAACTATGTTCATAGCAGTTTTATTCATAATAGCTAAAAACTGGAAGCAACCCTGATATTTAACCGAAGAATGAATTTAAAAAAACCCTGTGAGACATTTGCACAATGGAATATTACTCAGCTATCAGAAACAAGGAAATCATATAGTTTGAAACCAAATGGATGGAACTAGAAAAACTCATCCTGAGCAAGCTAACCCAGACCCCAAAAGATACACATGGCATCTATTCACTTATAGTACAGGATAACTATCCTACAACAAGCAGACTCAAAGGAACAGGGGCATGGACTTTGTTACTTGTTAATGGGACATTTTACCCAATGGGACATTGGGGCCCCAGAGCAAGAGGAAGCTCTTAGCCTTCATGTGAATGATCAACTGAGTGGGGTTATGTGAGGGTTCCCCACACTGGAGGAAGAGTAGGACACATGGAAGAGGGGGTAAAGGGCTGGAGGACTGGACCAGAAGGGGTGGAGGGAGGGGGTTGTGATTGAGGAGTAGATTGAATTAATAAATGAATTAAACTAAATGAACATTTAAAAAAAGAAAGTTTAAAAAAGTGAATATAAGTGAATAGGATTGTTGGCTATGGTAGGATAGAGATTAAATTTGATAGTGACTTGGGTTAAACGCATGTGAAGGAGGGAAGAAATTACAACAGATACAGTTTCTCCCTCCCTTCCTTCCTTTCTTCCTCCGTCCCTGTCTCCTTCCCTCCCTCCCTCCCTTCCATCCTTTCTCTTCTGTCTCTTTTCTTTCTCCCCCCACCTTCTTTCTCTATATATTCAATTATTTATGTGGAGTAGTATGTTAGAATATATATGCAGATATATATATATACACACACGGGGGTGCATGTGTTTGTGTAAGCAGAGGTGTTGATCCTCAGATATTTTCTTTTTACTTTTTTAGATAGAGTCTTTCATTTGGATATAGAATTCCTCAACTAGTTAAGCCTACCTGCCTTTTAGAAAGAACCCTGCTTCTGCCATCCCAGCGGATTTCTCTGTGAGTACCAGGACATAGATTCTCGTCCTCATGCTTGCACAGCAGACACTACCGTGTGCTGTAGTGCTCAGTACTGCAGCAGTGGAATGAACAAGATTCATAAAATCAAGAAAGATATCTCATTGTCTGTTTCATCTGAATTTTCTATGGCGATTTCAGGGACTTACTAAATAGCCATAGGAAAATTACATTCCTGATATGAATTGTGTACGAGTAAAAGGTAGCTGCCAGTATTTTTAAATGACTACCTATGGGTTGGCAAAGTATTGTAAAACACAGAAATAACAATTTCTAAATTTCTAGGTGCTTCTATAGCTTTATATTCCTTTCTCTCTGATATTAGCTTATTTCATTGTATCTGATTATTTTTCTTCCATTAGGTTGTGTTACATTGATATTTATTAACCCTTCCCTGGATGGTAGCTAGCTAGCCTGAATCCTATCATACAACAGAAACTGATGTTTATTAACATATGAAACTTTTCATGGGAAATTTAAACTTTAACAACTCACATATAATAATTTAAAGTTTAAGTTTGGAGTTATGATGCTAAACTATATAATAAGCGTGACAAGTTTAGTAAGTTGGATTTGATTCACATTCCATAACTGAATGCAACAAAAAGTTTATTTGAATATTATTCCAATCTGCCATAATACATATTTTCACAGATATATAACAGTATATGTTTTGGTAAATATCATGAGATTTTTATCTTGAGTAACAAGTCAAGACTTTATTCATACTCATTTAATTTTTATTGTTTTGTAGACTGCACACACATGTACATCTTCATGATGTCACAATGATGTAAACCCAATTAATAGTGAATGAAAAACTAGTGATTTTCAATTCAGAACAAAATTCCTCTTAAGCTACACATTACCCTGAAGATTTTCTTTACTAAGCTTCTATTGAAACCAGTGATTAGTGTCTTTTAATGGAACTGTCTAGAGTCACCCAGTTAAAGATGATGTATAATGTTGGGTTTTAATAGATGCTTTGGATGAAATTAAGAGCATGTCATTCTATTCTTACTTTGATGAAATTTTTCTTAATAAATTTGGAATTGATGGTGTATAATCTCTTCTACTTTTAATATGTAAAGCTGAAAATTCAATTTTCGTCTTTTAATCTTTGAAAACTGCATACACCACTGTCATGTCATATATACAAATATATATTTAATTTTGTATTGGATGGATAAAATCTGTTTATTCTAGATATACAGGTGCCTTGTTTTATTGGTGCATTCCATCAGCTATTTTGTTCAGAGTTTTTTTTGTATGCACTTATAAATAACATATATTCATATGTGTGACTTTTATTTTACTTTTATGTATATTATTTTTTGTTTTATTTTTCTATCTGCTTTTATTAAAAATAGATTTTACTTTGATTAAAAATATGATGCTAGCTACCAAGGAATGGAAGTAATGTACTGTCCTACTCAACTGCAATAACTACAAACCATGACAATTAACAGCATGGCAAGATATCCCTAAAAATGAGATAAGTACCGTTCATATATCAGTGACAATCAACAGGAGTACTGAAACTGTGGCCATTAACTAGGGTTGCTCTTTGATTTTACTTTGATTAAAAAAATAAAGTTTTGCATACAATATACTCTAATTATGTTTTCCCCTCTCCAAACTCCTCTGAGATACCAACTCCCTTCTCACCGGCGTCCTCACCATTTCTGTCTCTCCTTAGAAAACAAACAGCTATTTAAAGAGTAATAATGAAATAAAAAATAAAACAAACAAACCAAAGTAAGAAACAGAAACAAACAGAAGAAAGAGAGCCCAAGAGAAAGCAAGATTAATCTATATAGGTTCAGAAGCACACTCATACACAGAAGAATTCCATAAAGTTTCAAAACTGGAAGGAATATTATATATGCAAAAGACTTATGAGGGCAAAGCAGAGGAACACCCTGACAAAACATTAGGAGACAAAGAACTTGCAAATATGACATTGAGTTAATTTTGTGTTAGCCATAAACTGCTGGGCTTGGAGCCTGTCTTTAAGAATGGTTTGCATCCTCAGAGAGACTTTGTTGGAGAGAAATAATTTTTAATTGGCTTGTGAAAATATCAATATCAAATATCAATAGAAGAGAACTTCTAGGTTAGAGAAGTGGGATTGTGTCTGTTTCCCCTCTCAACACTTGTTCCCCATCTGGTACAGACGTGGGAACATCCTGTGTATGCTCCCACAGTCTATGTGAGTTCATATGTGTTTTGTTCCTACTGTTCCCAGAGAATCTTCTTCTCTTGGTCTCTTCCATTCCTGATGGCTCACACAGTCTTTGTGCCTCCTCTTCCATGGGGATTCCTGAGCTCTGAGAGAAGAAATTTGATGCTAATATCCTAATTGTGATGAGGAGTATGGTGGCATGCAGGCAGATATGATGTTGGAGAAGTAGCTGAGAGTTCTATATAGTGATTTGTAGGCATCCAGAAGAGTGTGCCACTGGGCCTGGGTTGGACTTTTGAAAACCCCAAACTCCACCCCAGGGACTCACTTCCATGGATAAGACCATCTCTCCTAATCTTTTCAAGTAGAGCCATTCTTTGGTGACCAACCATTCAAATTTATGATCCTATGAGGACATTATAATTCAAACCACCAGAGCAACCCGAGTTAATGGCCACAGTTTCAGTACTCCTGTTGATTGTCATTGATATATGAATGGTACTTATGTCATTTTTAGGGATATCTTGCCATGCTGGTAATTGTCATGGTTTGTAGTTATTGCAGTTGAGTAGGACAGTACATTGCTTCCATCCCTTGGTAGCTAGCATCATATTTTCTGGAACCATAGGGGTTGGGTAATAGGAAAGAAGCTTTCTGGTCAGATGCAGTTTGAATCATTTAACCCTTGTGTCTTAAGTGTGTGGTGTCTTCAGCAATACACACTTTCCTTCAGTCTCTGACAGGCAACTGAGGCCTACATCAACAACATATATTGTTTTGGAAGTTGTTTACTTTAGTTAATCTTGATATTTTCTTTTCAAATGGTTTTTATTCTTCCTCCACTAGTGGTGTTAGGTTGTTTTCTATGTGTACTTTATGAGAGAAAGTGGGGGAGTGTGCTTACATTTGCTATATACTTGTGTAAACATGGTTTCTTTTAGGTATCTTATGTGAATGAGAAACTTGTTTCTTAGGACAATTATATGTATATGAAGTCATCTAAAACATTTGTTATCTATAGAATGCAAGCAAGAGTGCAACTTTCAGGCAGACTATGATGTCCCTATGTATCCTAATTTCAAGTCAGCATTGGCTTTGTGTATGAAATTTTCAAATACCAACATGAGCAACAGGTTTCTGCTCCTTAATATTGTTTTGAGTATGAGTTTTGTGATTAGAATGAATGTAATGGATATGCAGAATTGAATTATCCTGATGAATAATAACCTGTCTCTGTTGGAAAGCTTGTTTGTGTATAAATAACAACTGGAATGTGAAGCTGTAATAATCAAGACATATATGAATATTGGGGAATCATACTTGATAATACATTTATATATTAATGTCCTACATGCACTAAAGAAACAATTGCACCAGTTCCTGCCTCCAAGTCTCTGCACTATTTCAGTCATTCAGACGAATGCTGCTGTAGAAGTTAAGTCTAATAAACCCATTACTCTATATGTTGTTCCTAATCTATGATGTTTCATCACAGCAGCAATAGAAACTTTAACCATAACAATCTGTGGAAATAACTCCTGATTTTAGACTTTTCTTGGTAACATCAAATGTTCAGTGACTTTGAAGAATGAACTTCTATTTTCTCCACCTTACACTGCAGTTAATCATACTTACTCTCTCTAGCCTTCCTGAACTACTATAAAGACCCAAGTGATTTCATGTGAAAACAATCACATGAATTAGAATGAGTAAAATATGTAAAACAAATAGCAAATTACTGACTGAATGATCCACAAAAATCTCAAGTACCTTGGGAGTTCAGCACAGTGGCAAATCTACACCCAGACTGGCCTGCAAAGCCTCCTGGACAGGAGATTGAAAGCAAACAGCAATGTACTAGCCGCAGCCTGGTGTTTCAACACTGCATTATTTGCATTTCTCTATATCAAAATCTAAAACAAATTCAGATAAACTTGAGGGTCAGGGAAAGGGCAGAGCAGATAATAGCCCTGTCTAATGAAACATTATTATGTCAACACAGAAATACCAGGCACCTACATGAATTGTTAATGTTTTATCTTATATTTCATGAAGTCTGTATTTGGAGAATCCTATAATCAGCAAAGACCTCAAGAACATGGTATGTCATGATCACAAGAATTTACTGTTAAATGCTATTTATATGAATAAAATAAAAACAAAGATATAATAAAATATGAAAGCCTAGTCTTAATATCTTGTCCTTTTTCCTGAACTCAATGTAAATGTTGCTTTACTATTTCAAGGTTTTTAACTAGATAGGTTCTATTGATACACGAATCTAATAAATGATACTAAAGGATTTGGAACTAATTTTAAAGATATTTTCTGTTTATTTAGAATAGGAAGTTTATACTTTACAAAGTGATTTGGTACAGTTAAAGTATTATTTAAGGAAACTTCATAAAAGGATATAATTCTGTTTCAGGTATTAGTTAAATTTCCTAGAAAGTGCTATGATATCCTTTCTTGGGATTTGTTTTTTTGGTGATTCTTTTCCTAGAAAACAAAATTATTTTTAAATTTTAATATGTTAAAATATATATCTTATGTGGAAAAACAATTTTTAAAATATATTTTATAGAATAGATAGTTATGGAAGGTGAGGTTAAGATGGGTATGGAATGATCAAGCAGGGAAGGGAAGATAAGGGGGGAGGGAATAAGAGGAAGGACAGATACAACTAAGGGTAATTTGAAGGGCTGATTGAAAACATACTACAGACGAAGCCTCTTAAAATATACATATGTGAAGGAAATAGAAATAGAAATGTAAAATAGTATCTTTATGGCATTTATGTGTGCATGAATGTGTGTGTCCTTGGGTCAATATGTGTTTAATGGGCTTTTTCTTTGGCTTTTTAAATGATTCTTTTGAAATTTTGTCCTATTCAGGATTGTTTGTTTCTAGTTTGTATTATTATTATTAATCATTATATTAGTTATTTTAAATTAGTGCTTGTTTATTTTCTATTGAGAAAGAGTGTGGATTTTGGTGAGTGGGAAGAGAGGAGGGAATGATATGAGAGTAGTTTGGACAGAGGAAATCTTTTTTGTTATTGTTTTTGTTTTTCCTTTATTTTTTATTTCTTCAAGTTACATCTCAATTGCAGTCCCCTCTCTATTCCCCTTCCCGTCCCACCCTCCAACCATCAACCCCTCCCATCCCCTTCCCCTTTTTTTTTTTTTTCTTTTAAGTTTAAGGTATATCTTATTTCCCCCTACAGTTTCCCCTTTCAGTCCAACAAATGGCTCTTTCTCTTATAATAACAAATACAATATAGTACAACAGAGGTAAATAGGCCACAGTTATGAGGGTTATATGGCTTAATGTACATTCCCAATGACCAGTCCATATGTATTTGGTACCTGACTTTAACATTCTTCTATCTAAACATCTCCATGAGTTTAAAGTTATATATCTGACTCAACATTCATACTAACTTGCAACACAATTTTAAAAGTATCTTCTTAGATGTATAACACTCTCTTGACTCCTAAACAACTCAAAATTTAATTATGAGACTCTAGCTATCTGTTTTTCAACCACCTCAGAGACCTGAGAGGGATAAATATATCTGATTTTATAGGAAGTACAGGGCCTGCAGCCTCCAAAACTAAGAAATGACATACCTGTGGCTGCCTGGACAGTTCCCATTTTCTCTCCATACATTACAGCATCGATCTTCGGTCATTTGGCCCCGTTTCTCTGACAGACATTGATTGTAGAGCAGGGGTTATGAAGGACTTACCTACGCTGTCTTGGCAGAGCTAGGCTGTCAACTTACCTGGTTCCAGGTTTGTCCTTTTTGGACAGCATTCTGTCTACAGTTGCTGCAAGGGGCTTTTCCTACCAAGAGATAGGCTTGCGACTAATTCAATCATCTCCCTCTGGAGATTCTTCGATGCTCATCTTCTACTTGGAGGAGAATAGGGGGTGCTGTCAGGAGCTGATATGTCTTGATATAAAAAATTCTAAAATTATGAAAATATCTTTGAATGCCATATTCTGCAGATCTCTTGAGGTTTTTGAAGAGGCCCTATCTATCTCTTATATTAGGGTAAGCAGAGGTTGCTTGTCTCTTGCCGGTTTATTTCTGATTAGCTTAGCAAGTAACTATAATAGGCTGTCATAGTACCTAACAGAATGACTGGCTTGCATAACCATTAGCTTGCATTTCTTAATTATCCTACACAGTTTATGACAATTAGTAGTAAAAGGCCGAAACATCACATTTCTTTTTTTTTCTTTACCTCCTAACCCTTCCATCCCATTTCTCTGGGGTGGGGTGTCCTTATATAACAGTCCCTCATCTCAGTTGAGAGGTCGTATGAGGGCCAAGAGCCTCTTCATTCATTGGGGATCTACGAAGAAGTACCATCAGTGAAAAGTGTCTCATTGCCCGGAAGAGAGAACTACTAAACAAACAAACCAATAAGCATACAATAGATAAAAAAGACTAAAAAATAGAAAAAATATACCTAATATATAAAACATAAAGAAAGAATAAAAATTAAAAATAAGAAGTCTATGTCCAAGTTCCCTTTGGTGTGTTAGTTGTAGTATCGATACCTTCTACTATATAGCTAAAATCCTACTATAAGTGAGTAGATGCCATATGTGTCCTTCTGAGTCTGGGTTAGTTTACTCAGGATGAGCTTTTCTAGTTCCATCCATTTGGCTGAAAATTGCATAATTTCATTGTTCCTGATAGCTAAATAATATTCCATTGTATAGATGTACCTACCACAGTTTTTTGACCCATTCTTCGGTTGAGGGATATCTGGGTTGTTTCCAGTTTCTAGCTATTACAAATAAGGCTGTTATAAACATAGATGAGGAAACTTCCTTATGATTCCGTGAAGAGGCATTTGGGTGTATCCCCAGAAGTGGTATGGCTGGGTCCTGAGACAGAGCTATTCCCAGTTTTCTAAGATATCGCCAGACTGACCTCCATAGTGGTTGCACAAGCCTGCATTCCCACCAGCAATGGAGTAGGGTACCCCTTTCTCCAACCCTCACCAAGATGTGCTGTTATTTGAGTGTTTGATCTTAGCCATTCTGACAGGTGTGAGATGGAATCTCAGAGTCGTCTTGAGTTGCATTTCTCGGATGATTAAGGATGTTGAGCATTTCTTCAAGTGTCTCTCAGCCATTAGGGATTCCTCCTTTGTGAATTCTCTATTTAGCTCTGTCCCCCATTTTTTGATTGGATTATTTGATTTCTTGGCATTTAATTTCTTGAGTTCTTTGTAGATTTTGGATATTAGCCCTCTGTCAGATGTGGGGTTGGTGAAGATATTCTCCCAGTCTGTAGGCTGCCGTTTTGTTAGAACGACAGTGTCCTTTGCCTTACAGAAGCTTTTCAGTTTCATGAGGTCCCATTTATTGATTGTTGATCTCAAGTCCTGAGCTGTTGGTGTTCTGTTCAGGAAGTTGTCGCCTGTGCCAATTATTTCGAGGGTTTCTGCCACTTTTTCTTCCAGTAGATTTAGTGTTAACGGCCTTATGTTAAGGTCTTTGATCCATTTGGACTTAAGTTCTGTACAAGGTGATAAGTATCGGTCTAACTTCATTCTTTTACAAATGGACATCCAGTTGGAATAGCACCATTTGTTGAAGATGCTGTCCTTCTTCCATTGTGCCATTTTGACTTCTTCGTCAAAAATTTGGTGGACATAAGTGTGTGGGTCTAATTCTGAATCTTCAATTCGATTCCATTGATCTACTGGTCTGTTTCTATACCAATACCATGCTGTTTTTACAACTATTGCTCTGTAGTACAGCTTGAAATCTGGGATTGTGATACCTCCAGATGTTTTTTTATTGTACAGGATTGATTTAGCTATTCTGGGCTTTTTGTTGTTCTATATGAAATTGAGAATAGCTCTTTCCAAGTCTATAAAAAATCGTGTTGGTATTTTGATAGAAATTGCATTGAATCTATATATTGCTTTTGGTAGGATGGCCATTTTTATTATGTTGATCCTGCCTATCCATGAGCATGGAAGATATTTCCATCTTCTAAAGGCCTCTTTCACTTCTTTCTTCAAGGGCTTGAAGTTCTTGTTGTACAGTTCCTTTACCTACTTGGTTAGAGTTACCCCCAGGTATTTTATGTTGTTTGTGGCTATTGTGAAGGGGGTTGTTTCCCTTATTTCTTCCTCAGCCCATTTTTTGTTGTATAAAGATGGGCTTCTGATTTTTTTGAATTAATTTTGTATCCAGCCACTTTGCTGAAAGTGTTTATCAGCTGTAAGAGTTCTCTGGTGAAATTTTTGGGGTCGCTTATGTATACTATCATATCATCTGCAAATAGGGATAATTAGACTTCTTCGTTTCCGATGTTTATCCCCTTGATGTCCTTTAGTTGTCTTATTGCTCTAGCAAGAACTTCAAGTACTATATTGAAGAGATATGGTGAAAGTGGACATTCTTGTCTTGTCCCTGAGTTTAGAGGAAATGCTTCAAGTTTCTCTCCATTTATTTTGATGTTGGCCACTGTCCTGCTGTATATTGCCTTTATAATTCTAGGTACGGCCCTTGTATGCCTGTTCTCTCTAGAACTTTTAGCATGAAGGGGTGTTGGATTTTGTCAAATACTTTTTCGGCATCTAGCGAGATTATCATGTGGTTTTTTTCTTTCATCTTGTTTATATGGTGAGTGACGTTGATAGACCTTCCTATGTTGAACCATCCCTGCATCCCTGGGATGAAGCCTAATTGATCATGGTTTATGATACTTTTGATGTGTTCTTCAATTCGGTTTGCTAGTATTTTATTAAGTATTTTTGCATCTATGTTCATGAGGGAGATTGGTCTGAAGTTCTCTTTCTTTGTTGGGTCTTTGAGTGGTTTAGGAATCAGTGTGATTGTGGCCTTGTAGAATGAGTTTGGCAATGTTCTTTCAGATTCTATTTTGTGAAAGAATTTGAAAAGTATTGGTGTTAGCTCCTCTTTGAATGTTCGGTAGAATTCCGTGCTAAGGCCATCTGTCCCTGGGCTTTTTTTGGTTGGGAGATTTTTAATGACTGTTTCTATTTCCCTAGGGGTTACTGGGCTGTTTAATCTGTTTATCTGATCTTGATTTAGCTTCGGTAGGTGGAATCTATCAAGAAAATTGTCCATTTCACTTAAGTTTTCAAATTTGGTGGAGTATAGATTTTTAAAGTAGGATCCAAATATTCTCTGGATTTCCTCAATGTCTGTTGTTATTTCTCCCTTTTCATTTCAAATTTTTTTGATTTGTGTTTTCTCCCTCTGTCTTTTAGTTAATTTGGCTAAGAGTCTGTCTATTTTGTTGATTTTCTCGAAGAACCAACCCTTGGTTTCATTGATTCTTTGTATAGTTCTTTTTGTTTCTAAGTTGTTGATTTCAGCCCTAAGTTTGATGATCTCCTGTCTTCTGCTCCTCTTGGGAGTGTTTGCTTGTTTTTTTTTTTTTTTTTTTTTTCAATTCACCCAGTTTAGCTGTTAATTTGCTAATATGAACTATCACAATTTTCTTTTTGAAGGAACTTAGTGCTATGAACTTTTCTCGTAGCACAGCTTTCATTGTTTCCCATAGGTTTGGGTATGTTGTGTCTTCATTTTTGTTGGATTTTAAGAAGTCTTTGATTTCCTTCTTTATTTCTTCCCTGACCCAGTGGTCCTCTAGTAAAGAGTTGTTCAATTTCCATGTGAGTGTAGACTTTCTGTTGATTCTTTTGCTATTGTAGTCCAGCTTTATTCCATGGTGGTCTTATAAGATACAAAGGGTTATTTCAATTTTCTTGTATCTGTTGAGGCTCTCTTTGTGTCCAACTATATGGTCGATTTTGGAGAAGGTTCCATGAGGTGCTGAGAAGAAGGTGTATTCTTTTGTGTTTGGGTGAAACGTTCTGTAGGTATCTGTTAGATCCATTTGGTTCATGATTTCTGTTAGACTCATTATTTCTCTGTTTGGCTTCTGTCTTGATGATCTGTCCATAGTTGTGAGTGGGGTGTTGAAGTCTCCCACTATTAAAGTGTTTGGATCAATGTGCGATTTGAGTTTTAGAAGTGTTTCTTTTATAAATGTAGGTGCCTTTGTATTTGGGGCATAGATTTTCAATATTGAGATGACCTCTTGGCGGATATTTCCTTTAATGAATATGTAATGCCCTTCTCTGTCTTTTTTTATTAACTTCAATTGGAAGTCTATTTTGTTTGCTATTAGGGTGGCTACTCCAGCTTGTTTTCTGGGTCCATTTGCTTGGAAAACCTTTTCCCAGGCCTTTACTCTGAGGTAGTGTTTATCTTCAATAGTGAGGTGTGTTTCTTGTATACAGCAAAAAGATGGGTCTTGTTTATGGATCCAGTCTGTAAGTCTGTGTCTTTTTATTGGCGAGTTGAGTCCATTGATGTTGATGTTTATTAGTGACCAGGGGTTGTTATGTCCCATTATTTTGGTTTAGCTGGCTGTCTTGGGTTTCTCTTTTGTTTAGTTGCTGTGGAGGTTTCTATTTCCTCTGTTTTCTTGGGTGTAGTTATCTTCTCTGGGTTGGAATTTTCCTTCTAGGATCTTCTGTAGGGCTGGGTTTGTGAGGAGATATTGTTTGAATTTGATTTTGTCATGGATTATCTTGTTTTCTCCTTCTATGTTGATAGAGAGTTTTGCTGGATATAGTAGTCTGGCTGGGCACCTATGTTCTCTCAGGGCTTGTAGGACATCTGTCCAGGCCCTTCTAGCTTTTAAAGTTTCTGAGGAGAAGTCAGGTGTGATTCTGATGGGTCTGCCATTGTATGTGACTTGGCCTTTTTCTCTTACAGCTTTTAATATCCTTTCTTTGTTCTCTACATTTGGAGTTTCTATTATTATGTGGCGAGAGGAGTTTCTTTTCTGATCTAATCTGTTTGGTGTTCTGTAAGCGTCTTGGATTTTTACTGCATCTCTTTCTTTAGGTTTGGGAAGTTTTCTTCTATGATTTTGTTGAAGATATTTCCTGGATCATGGAGTCGGGAGTCTTCTCTTTCTTCTATGCCTATAATTCTTAGGTTCCGTCTTTTCATTGAGTCCTTGGTTTCTTGGATGTTGTGGGTGAGAGATTTTTTAGCTTTCTCATTTTCTTTGGATGTTGTACTGATTTCTCTCATGGAATCTTCCATGCCTGAGATCCTGTCTTCCATCTCTTGCATTCTATTTTTCATACTCACATCCGTAATTCCTGTTCTCTTCTCTTGATTCTCCATTTCTGACAGAGGAAATCTTAATAAGAATATATTGCATGAAATAAATCTTTTTTCAGTAAAAATAAAATAAAATATGTTTTAGTCTAATTTTAGCAAAGTACTATTTTCAAAACAGGTATTACTTTTAAAATATTTCCTTCAGTTCTTTTATTTAAATTTACAATATTTTCTCAGGTTTCTATTCTAAGAAACTTGTGATTCCTCTGTTCTTGTGTGCTATAATAAATATTAATGAAAATTATCTCCAATTTCAAGTATTAACAAAACAAACTATTATTATAAAACCTCCAATGGCTTGGGTAACTTTGCCATTGCAACTGAGTGACTAAATCACATAGGTTCTCTTTCTTGAGCTCATTGTACTTCATTCCCACAAATTTGTTGTTACTATTGTTGTTCAATATTGTGCTAGGAATGTATACTAGCTAGTTTTATATCAACTTGACAAAACCTAGAATTATCAGGATGTAGGGAACCGCAATTGAGAAAATGTCTTCATAGGATCCAGTCATAAGGCATCTTCTTAAATTGTGATTGATGTAGGAAGGTCCAGCTCAGTATGGGTGATGCTATCCCTGGGGTAGTTGTCCCAGGTTCTACAAGAAAGCTGGCTGAGCAAGCCATGGAGAGCAACACAGTAAGGATCAACCCTCCATGGTATCTGTATCAGCTCCTGCCTCTAGAGTCCTGCCCTGTTTGAGTTCCTGCCCCAATGTATCTTGGTGATGAACAACAAAATGAAAGTGTGAGCAAATAAACCAACTTACTTTTTAGTAATAATGTTTCTTTGCAGCAATAGAAACTCCAAACTAAGAGAAGTTTGTACTAGCATAGTGCAGTATCACTGTGACAAACCTGCTTATGTTTTTAGGAGGAATATTGAGGGACTTCGGAACTTTGTATGAGAAAAGACATTGTTGAGAGCTTGGTGGGAAGTTCTGTAGCTTACAAGACAAGAGTGTTTACAGCAGTGCAGAAGATAGAGGCCTTGATTGTGAAGTTTTAGAGGGAAGCTTAATATTTCATATTTTGAATAAAGATTCTGTTTTTCCAGTTTCCTGGGTGAGGTGGAAGATTCAGCCATGATTAACAGGAGAACAGCATCATTGAAGTGAAATCCTTGCATTAGTGAGGCAATTAATGCTGAATAAGATTAAATCAGTCATGAATTAAGAAGAGGCTAGCTCCATCCATTTGTCTGCAAATTGTATGATTTCATTGTTTCTAATAGCTGAGGAGTATTTCATTGTGTCAATGTACCACCATTTTTAATCCATTCTTCAGTCGAGGGACCTGTTAGTGGGACATTTTTCCCTAATAGAGTTGCCATATATCCCCCTCCCCCCAGTGCAAGAGAAAATTTATAACACTCACAGGACTGCTGAACTGAGGGGGTTGATATGTAGGGGCGACCCAACCTGATGGAGTAGGATAGGTGGGAGAGGGGAGGGGGGACTGGGTGGGGTGAAGAGAGGGGACTATGATGGAGATGTAACTTGAAGTAATAAATGAATAAACAGCAACAACAACAACAAAAAGAAGCTAGCATCATGAAGGGAATATCTTCTGGGAAGTGTTTATGTAGAGTCAGCACTGAAGCTGTGCTCCAAGGTTGTACCTCATATTGGAAGACACACTTGGTAGTTTAAGAGTCACCTAGGTTGTGCTGGTTGTGAAGGCATGGTGGGGGTCAAAGAAAGCAGCTGAGGTAGGCATTTTGAGAGGCCAGGAGGGCATTAGTGTAGATGCAGCCTCAGTGGCAGTTGAAGACCCAGGAATGAAGAAGTCATGCATACAAGTTGTGGTTTGGTACCATGAAGACAGCCTAAGAGAGGTTATTGGTGAAAGCGCTGCCCAGTCACAGCAGAATACTGCAGGATTTTGAAGATGCTCACACCACTGGATGACAAACAAGAACAACAGCAGCAGTAAGAGGAGGTCAGCTGGAGCCTAGAAAATAATCTGTGTGTGCTGCAAAGAGAGAGGTCTAGAAATGACTTAATCATTTTAGAGAAGCCCAGAACATGCTATGTGGATCTTACACAGTGGACATTGAGTTATTTATACAATTGGAATTTGGTTTTGCTTAGTTCCGATTGTGATTGTATCCTCTCTCTTTCCTCTTGATGTAAGAAAGTAAATTAATTTTATTTTTTATAGGACTCCACAGTTGAGAGATTTTGAATTGTCAAACAAGACTTTGGGTATTTAAAGAGATTGAATTGTTAAAGGGACTATGTTTCTAATGAATTTAGTTTTTGAAGACCTTGGGACACTTAAAGTTATTTTTGTTTTTAGTGTGAGATCTTGGGAACAAATAAAACAAAGAAAGAAAAGAGCTGAAGCTTCATAGTGATGTATTTTTGTGTCAAGTTAAAAGAGCTCAGTTATGTTTGCTAATTTTATGTCAACTTGATATAAGCTGCAGTTATCTGAAAGGAGGGAACCTCAGTTGAGAAAATTCTTCCCTCAGACTCAGCTTTAGGGCGTTTTCTTAATTAGTGATTGATGCCAGATGGCCAAGGTCACTCCCCTTGATGCTATCTGGGGTGGTCATCCTGGGCTCTGTAAGAAAGCAAGCTGAGCAAACCAAGGGAAGGCACGTCAATAAGCAGCACCTCTTCATGACCTTTGCTTGTCGCCTTCCTCCAGTCCCCTGCCCTGTTTGAATTCCTGTCCTGACTACTTTTGATGAAGAACAGTATTATGGTTCTGTAAGCAGAATAAAGTTATTTCTCCTAACTTGTTTTTAGTCATGGTGTTTCTTCACAATAATAGAAATCCCAAACTAAGACATTGTTGTCAATACATTAGACCAAGTTGGCCACTGAATGGTAAGAACCATTGTTACAGCTTCAGAGAGTGATCATTCTGAGCCTCTTTGTAGAAAATTCATACATTGATTGGCCTCAGCTGTAGCCTTGGTAAAAGTATCCATAACCCTGTAAACCAAGTCCTCTCCATCAGATCCAGCCTCCAGATTTCTTACCTGCTTATGGTCATATTGTGAATTCCTTCAATGATGACCAGTGATATGGAAGCTCAAGCCTTTCTTCTATTTCTTCTACAAGTTGCTTTGGAGCACGGTTTCATCAAAACAATAGTAACTCTAACTAAGACAGTATAAAATAATTGCATTCTTTCTATGTATCTAATTGGATTATTTTATTTTATTTGGATACTAAATTTCTTAGGAACTTGTATGAATTTTTACACTTTTATTTTTAGATGTTTATAACACATACCCTTTATAATGTTTTTATGTGTATAATATATATAGATATGTATATATATATTTAACACATACTCTATATTCAAGAGGACTGAATAAATTTGCATTTGTATAAATATTTAGAGAACATCATATGTAATTTTTCAAGATTTAAAAATTGTCTAGCACTATAGTTAGGAATGAAAGGACTTGTTCATGTAGCCAGATATTTTAAGATGTTGACTTGAAGATTTAAAGATAAACTTTTTTCACTGATGAGTTTATTATGAATTTATATATAAGATACTCTTATTTTATCCAGGGCTATGGGAATCATAGATATGTGCTTTTTTCATTTAAACAGCTAATAAAAAGTGGAAAACACTAATGATATTCAGTTGTTAGTAGCAGAAAGCAAATGCACACATACACACACACACACACACACACACACACACAATTTCACATCAAGATATTTATAACCCAAAACATACAAGCACATTTATAAAATTAATCTATGTATTTATTGTTAATAGATTGTAATTGGTGGATGGTCATATAATGTAGAGTGCATATATTGAATGTTAAATGAATAACCAGGCAATGAAGAATAAAATCAACTAATATTTGATAACCATATATAACTTAAATATATTGCTTGTCATTTGTATTACTGAGGAACAATGTTAATTTGTCAGTGATTTGAATAACATTTGGAAATGTTTATATGAAAGCTAAGTATAGTTATTATGCATAAAATAGAATATAACTGATATATCGTTAAGTGTCATATAATATGATTTGTATACACAAATTTTATGCTTCTCTCTTTTTCATGTATATTATTAATAATATTTCTTCTTAATGAAACAACTAATGAAATTATTCAAATGTCATACTTGCAGTATTTAATTTTATGTATTAGAATGTTAATGGAAGTTATTGTTTTCATATAATTATTTTATTCTTCTCAATAACTTTTTAAAGAACAAACTTCTAAGTTTAATATAAAGATATTTCATCAAAAAGCAAGAACCAGGTGGCTATGGTGGCATATACTTGTAACCACAGTATTTAAGAAGTGTATACAGAAGGATCAAGATTTCCAAGCAAGTTTGACATTGATTTAAATTTTTTTTTTTTTTTTGATTTTTCGAGACAGGATTTCTCTGTGTAGCCCTGGCTGTCCTGGACTCACTTTGTAGACCAGTCTGGCCTCGAACTCACAAAGATCCACCTGCCTCTGCCTCCCAAGTGCTGGGATTAAAGGCGTGCGCCACCACCGCCCAGCTTGATTTAATTTTTTTTTCTTCTATTGAAAATAGATTTATTTTTCATATCAAATATTCTGGTTGCAGTTTTCCTTTCACTTTTGAGATCCTCCACCCCATCTCTCCTCTTAGTCTATGCCATGTTGTTTCTTTGTAATAACAACAGCAACAATAGCCCAGGCTTTTAAAAGATAATAACACAATAAAACAAAAGCAAACAAACCAGAACAACATAAATCAATAAATAGAAGAAAAAACTAAACTAAAGCACAAAAACCAAATATAGACACAGAGTCACAATCCCATACAAACAGAAATCCCATAAAAACATGATCTAACTCAGTCTCAGAAGGATGCACATGGCATCTATTCACTTATAATCAGATTTTAGCTATATAGTACAGAATAACTATACTACAACCAATGCACCAAAGGGAACCTGAACATAGACTTTGTTACCTGTCAATGAGACACTTTTCCCTAGTGGTGCTGCCTTGTAGGGCCCCACTGTATGAGGAAGCTATTGGCTCTTATATGCCTGCTGAACTGGAGCAAGGGACTGATATGGAGGGACACTCCATTCCAGAGGAGTGGGATGGAAGGGATGGGGGTAGAGGGTGGGAGGAAGGGAATAGGAGGGGTGGAAAGAGGGCACTATGATGGAGGTGTAAGCTGAAGTAATAATTAAGCTAAAAAAAAAAAGGGTAGAGGATGGGGGGTTGAGGGGGAGGAGGGTGGAAGGATAGGACTGGAGGGGGGAGTAGGGAGGAGGTTGTGATTGAGATGTAACTTGAAGAAATAAAAAATAAATTATTAAAAAAAATCATAAAAAACACAAAACCAGAAACATATATATTGTGTATATATATATATATATATATATATTACATATATATACACACACACAAGGAATCTCTCTGGTTAAAATAAAGCAAATCAAAACACACACACACACACACACACACACACACACACACACACACACACACACACAAATAAAGGCCCTGAGAAGACAAAACATTATTAGACAAAGAACCTCAAAAGATATCATTGACAACATTGTATGTTAGCTGTCTATTATTGCTGTACATGGGGCTTGACCTGAACAGTAATTATTATGCCCAGGGAATCTCTATTTAGTGTTTTTTTGTGATTAAATATTTCAATGTTTAGAAAAATTGAGTTGATGGAGTGATGTTATGCATTCTTAATGTTAATTAGCCTACTCTCAGAAGCATGCTTGCTGTGTACCAATTGAAGCTGTATTACCTTTCTTGTTAACCGTTGCCTCTGATTGGCTAAATAAATGTTGAGACATGAGATTGGGCAAAGAAAAATGTAGGCAGAGCAAAGGTTTGTGGACATCTAGGGCACACAGAAAGCATCTTGGGTGGAAGAAGAGAAGAAGCCAGAGGAGCAGGAAGAAGGACACATGCCTTGGGTTAGAAATGGAAGAAGATCCTGCCACCTGGCCTGGAACATTGGCATAGCATGGTTAGTAACAGCCAAGGGGACATATGTATAATATATGCTGCTTTATTCAGGGACAGAATTAAGAGCTAGCTTAAATGGGCTATGATTGCACAATCCAGACTAAGGCCTGTTAATATCCATCAGGCGTCTGTGTGTTTATTTATAATACATGGATAAGGATTAACACCACCAATCAATTAAATATAAATACTAGTAAATAACTTAAATACTTATTTCTACATTGAGTATTTTTTTTTGCTTCAATTTATTGAAGAATTACAATGCTTTTATGATGATTCAATCTTGTTGAGTGCAAGAAAGTAATATTTTGGTCAGCAACTGTTACCATTCATTTATCATGTACTTTTTATTCAATTGCTTTTGTAGGAATGTGTTCATTTATTTATTTCTAATTTTTAATTCACTCTTCTTTCATATATTACATCCTGACCAGTTTCCCCTCATTGCTCCCCTTCTAGTCCTTCTCCCATCCTTCATTTACTCCTCCATTTCCATTCATAAAAAGCTGGACTCCCAGGGATATCAACCAAACATACCATATCAACTTGCAATAAGTCTAGGCACCTCCTCAGATTGGATGTTTATCAATCTGAGTCTTTCATTGCCTATGGATATATAGACAAAATCTCTTCCCCAACATAACACATTCCCTAATTTCCATTCTGATATTAAAACATCTTTAAAGTATACAGTTGATCTAATAGAGCAGGGATTTTCCTGGTCTTTTAGCTAATCCCCTTTCTGTTTACAAGATAATAGATTTTTATGAATCCACATGTAGGCACTTGGATTCCATGCCGAGCTCCACACCTGTGAGCCAGGATTCTTACTCATTTAGACACAGAAACAATCAAGCCATATTACATAAGATGTCAATATGCAGTGTCAATTAAAATAAGGTGTCCATTGTCTGAGATGTAGACTTTTTCCTGTTCTTCCAACTTATCCTAGGATCTTACATCTAATAAAGTACACTGTGTAATAACAAAGTCATCAAATTGCATCTGCTGTCTTAAATTAGCTAATTAATATTTTTCTAACAACTGGTTTTTCACAAAATTAACACCTTTACACATATTAAGTTTTTCCATAATTACAGCTTTTTTTCTCTACCATGTGAGTCATTTTAATTGAAAACTAGCTTATAATACAGCTACTTCTAGATCTTTCCAGTCTTGGGTGAAAATCTTGTTTTGGTAGCCCAGTTATTTAACATCTTTCTCATATATGGAAAATGCATTCAATAAGTTAATATTGATTCTTTGAAATTTTAAGATCTTGTGTTTTAACAGGAATCCAGGTTAGTTTATTTTGTGAAATTTTTTCATTTTCTGTTATTTGTTTTCAAATAACTGGAAAAGCTAGTGGGATGTTCACTTTCTCTCAGTTTCATTAAGAGGTAGTCCATAGGTGCAATTAGGTATCTATCTTGAACTTTAACTTCATCAGATACCATAGGTTCAAAATTAAACATTTCATGTTGTCTTACTCTCTTTGTCTATTGTCTCCCCAGCCTATATTATTATCATTAATTTTTCTTCTTGTACAGCTATTTTTCTACCATTTTTGAGGGAAAATATATAAACACTGCAATTGTAAGTAGGCAGGGATTTCCACTAGTGGTCACAGTTATAGTGAGTACTGTGACAACTTGTTAAGTAATGTAATTGAGTCCATTGATATTGAGAGATATTAGTGAGCAATAATTGTTAATTATTTTATTGTTGCTGTTGTTGTGGTTGTTGTTGTTGTTGTTGTTGTTGTTGTTGTTGGTGGTGGTGGTGTGTGTGTGTGTGTGTGTGTGTGTGTGTGTGTGATTCCCTTCTTTTGGTTTTCCTTGTGTGACATTATTTATTTCCTGTATTTTCATGGTTGAAGTTAGACTTCTTCTGAAGATTGGTTTAGTGATTAAGACCATTGACTACTCCTCCAGAGGATTTGAGTTCAATTCCAAGAATCCACACAGCATCTTAAAACTATCTATAACTCTAGTTCTAGGGTATCTGACACTCCCACACATTCATACATAGAAACAAAATAAAATGCATGCATGTGATGAAAATAAAGTCTTCCTATACAACACAACTAACAAAATTGATATGACAATTACATCCTGAACTTTTTTAAATTAAGAAACATTTATGTGTTGTGCAACTACCATCTTATTCACAATAGAATAATAAGGCTAGGACCTAGAATCCTGGTGTTCATGTAGTCCTTTTGTATTAAGTTACCAAAAACCCTAGGGAAAGAAGATAGAACAGTGCTGTGATGTGTTAGGGATGCTTCAGCACCAGCATATGTCAAGACATTGTTCCCAACCTGGTTCAAAATGGTCTCCTAGGAAGCTCTAGTAAGCTAACTAAACCCAACACAAGTATTTCTCTTTCTACTAATAGGAAGAAGAAAATTTACTTTTTTTTAATAATGAAAAAGCATAAAGTACTTGAGTGTTAATATAAAAATACCAAACAAATAACAACCAAAACCAAATACAGTGACAAATAACAAGATAAATTAAAAAGGAAACTGTAAGCCAGGCTGAAAAACAGACCAGTTGATCAATGGAATTGAATTGAAGGCCTAGAAATGAACCCCCACACCTATGGTAAGGTAAATTAATCTTCGACAAAGAAGCCAAAACCATAGAATGGAAAAAGGACAGCATCTTCAACAACTGATGCATGTCTAACTGGATTTCAACATGTAAAAGATTGAAATTAGACCCATACTTATGACCTTGTACAAAACATAAATCTAAGTGGATCAAAGACCTTAAAATAAGGCCTGACACACTAAGTCTAACAGAAGAGAAAGTGGGGAAAAGTCTCGAATTCATTGGTGCAGGAGACAACTTCCTGAACAGAACACCAATAGCTCAGGCTCTAAGACCAACATTCAATAAATGGGACCTCATGAAACTGAAAAGCTTCTGTAAGGCAAAGGACACTGTCATTAGAACAAAACGGTAACCTACAGATTGGGAAAAGATCTTTACCAATCAGACAGAAGGCTAATATCTAAAATTTATAAACAACTCAAGAAATTAAACACCAAGAAATCAAATAATCCAATCAAAAATGGAGAACAGAGCTAAACCTATAATTCCCAAAAGAGAAATCTCTAATGGCTGAGAGACACTTGAAGAAATGCTCAACATTCATGATCACCAGAGAAGTGCAACTCAAGACTACTCTGAGATTCCATTTCACACCTGTCAGAATGACTAAAATCAATAATCCCAATGACAACACATAATGGGAAGGTTGTGAAGAAAGAAGAACACTCCTCCATTACTGGAGGGAGTGCAAACTTATAGAACCACCATGGAAATCAATCTGGCTATATCTAAGAAAACTTGGAATAACTCTACCTCAAGACCCAGCCATACCACTTTTGGGTACACATCCAAATGATTCCTCACTAAACCACAAGGACATCTATGTTCATAGCAGCCTTATTTTTAATAGCTAGAAACTGGAAACAACCCAGATATCCCTCAACCAAGGAATGGATAAAAAAATTTTGGTACATTTACACAATGAAATACTTCTCAGCTATCAGAAACATTGAAATCGTGCAATTTGCAGCCACATGAATGGAACTAGAAAAGCTCAGCCTGAGTGAACTAACTCAGACTCAGAAAGATGCACATGACATCTATTCACTTATAATTGGATTTTAGTCATACAGTACAGGATAACTATTGTACACCCTACACACCAAAAGGTACAGGAACACAGACTTTGTTGATGAGACACTTTGCCCTAGTTGTACTGCCTTGTAGGCCTTCAGTGTATGAGGAGGCTCTTGGCCCTCATGTGACTGTTGAACTGGGGTGGGAGAGTGATGTATGGGGACACCCCATCTGGAGGAGTAGGATGGACACTGGGAGGGTGGGACTGGGAGGGGTGGAGGTGGGGCACTGTGATGGAGATGTGGCTTGAAGTAGTGAATAAACATTAAAAAAAAAGAACATCACATGTAGATCAGCAGAACCAGCCAACCTAGGCCCCTAGAGTCTTGCAGAGACTAAAACAGCACTAACCAAAAAAAGAAGAAAAAAGCTTAGTCTAGCCCTAGACCCCACTATACATATATAGTCAATAGGCAACTGAGTCTTTATTCAGATCCCTTAACAAATGGGGTAGGGTCTCAGTCATGGAGTCTGTTGCCTGTTATTGGGACACCTTACTCTAGTTGGGCTACCATGTAGAGCCCCAGAGAAAGAGGAAGTTCATAACACTCATGTGACTGATAGACTGAGTGGGATAGATATTGGGGAGCCCCCCTAACCTGAGGAAAAGGATAGGAGGAAGAGGTGGAAGAGGGTGGGAATGTGAGACCAGAAGGGGAGGAGGTTATGATTGGGATGTAACTTGAATAAGTAAATACATGTTGGAAAAATGAATTTAAAATAAAAAGATAAATAAATAAAAAAGTTTATTTATTAAAATAAAATAAAATAGCTATCTGTTTTTCAACCACCTCAGAGACCTGAGAGGGATAAATATATCTTATTTTATAGGAAGTACAGGGCCTGCAGCTTCCCAAACTAAGAAATGACATACCTGTGGCTGCCTGGACAGTTCCCATTTTCTCTCCATACATTACAGCATCGATCTTCAGTCATTTGGCCCCGTTTCTCTGACAGACATTGACTGTAGAGCAGGGGTTATGAAGGACTTACCTACCCTGTCTTGGCAGAGCTAGGCTGTCGACTTACCTGCTTCCAGGTTTTGTCCTTTTTGGACAGCATTCTGTCTACAATTGGAGCAAGGGGCTTTTCCTACCAAGAGACAGGCTTGCGACTAATTCAATCATCTCCCACTGGAGATTCTTCGATGCTCATCTTCTACTTGGAGGAGAATAGGGGGTGCAGATAGCTAGAGTCTCATAATTTAATTTTGAGTTGTTTAGGAGTCAAGAGAGTGTTATAGATCTAAGAAGATACTTTTAAAATTGTGTTCCAAGTTAGTATGAATGTTGAGTCAGATATAGACCTTTAAACTCATGGAGATGTT
This sequence comes from Lophiomys imhausi, assembly GCA_907164525.1. Classification (NCBI taxonomy): domain Eukaryota; kingdom Metazoa; phylum Chordata; class Mammalia; order Rodentia; family Muridae; genus Lophiomys; species Lophiomys imhausi. Next base: position 7,725,042 of record CAJQZJ010031962.1, on the reverse strand, counting down.
TAGATAGTAGAATGTTAAAGTAAAGTACCAAATACATATGGACTGATCATTGGGAATGTACATTAAGCCATATAACCCTCATAACTGTGGCCTAATTACCTCTGTTGTACTGTATTGTATTTGTTATTACAAGAGAAAGAGCCATTTGTTGGACTGAAAGGGGAAACTGTAGGGGGAAATAAGATATACCTTAAACTTAAAAGAAAAAAAAAGGGAAGAAGATGGGGGGTTGAGGGTGGGAGGGTGGGACTGGAGGGGGAATAGGGAGGGGACTGCGATTGAGATGTAACTTGAAGAAATAAAAAATAAAGGAAAAAAAATAAAATAAAAAGAATATGCCTATTATTCCCAAGTTAGTTGTAATTTTTTTAAATATTCATAACTTCAAGTTATGTGTCCACTACCATACCCTCCCTCTACCCCGTCTCCCACCCATCCCATCCCTTCGGTGTGGGGTATCTCCCTGTATCAGCCCCCCCTTAGTTCATTAGTAACATGAGGTCTAAGAGCTTCCTCTTGCACTGGAGGCATACATGGCAGTTCCATGAGGGTGGAGTGTCCCACTAATAGGTAACCAAGTCCATGTTCCTGTTCTTTTGGGTCTATTGATTGTGGGATAGTTATCCTGTACTGTATGGTTAAAGTGAATATATACCATGTGTATCTTTCTGAGTCTGAGTTAGCTTACTCATTTTGAGCTTTCTAGTTCCATCCATTTGGTTGCAAATTGCACAACATGCTTGTTTCTGATAGCTGTAAATTTAACACAGTTTTTACTAAAAAAGTCATATTTATTTTTCATTTATTTAAAACACAGGTATATAATTTATCATTTTCTGCCTCTTAATATTTTCATAGCACTTCTTCCCACTGGCTAGTTAGGATGGGGATACAAAGATGTAATGAGGTAGGAGACCCAATTGTCATTGGATATTGATGAGCAAGAGATAGGTAGACATTTTGCCATGTTCCTTAAAAGCAATAATGGACTGACCAAACCTTGTATTTATATGAAAATACAGCTCAACGAGGAACATGATGAGTGTAAAAGTACTTTCAGGTTCTTTGAATTTAATACTTGACCTTGAACTTGAATATCTATATATTGTAACATTGACCAACTCTGTACTTAGGTCTATATCCCAAAGAACTATTTAATAATGTTCACCAGTATGCGTAAATATACACATATATGTGTTTTCTTATACATTGTTCACAATAACAAAGTTCTGAAAAGAACTGAAGTATTAAATGACAAGGAAAGAAAAAATTCATTGTGGCATATGGATCATTATTTAGGAGATAAAACAAATGATTCAAGTTTACATAAAGCATCATGGATTAATTTTAGTGTAGAGTAAAACAACAATTCTCAAATTTTAAATTCTATGGTAGCCTTTTATGAATATTTATAGAATAAAATGAAAATATGTATTTATTATAATAACCAAAACAAATACAGTGACAAATAACAAGATGAATTAAGAAGGTAAGATGAGAAAGGAAATACATAAACAGATACAACAGCATTAAGAATTTTATAACTCATAAACTTGGGCATATATGTATGCTTTAATCATTATACAAACATATATTTTCTAAGTATAGAATATTTCATAGGATATGTTAAACAATAAAAAATAGCTTTGATGAAAGAATGTTAATATGCTAGAAACAGACCAAGAGTAAGAAATCATAAAACTCATAGTTTGGGGAATAACATAAAATGATTATTCAAATTCAAACACTGAGGAAGATAAACAAGAAAAATTGTAGCTTGATATGAGATTCCCAAGAAGATAGACAAAAGGAAGGCCGTGAAAGATACAAAGTCAGTATCCCGAAACTATACTAAGCTCCTAGAATTCCCTTTCTGCTTGATACAATGCACAAGGTAGTAGTGAACTATATTCTGGGAAACATCTATTTTATATACATTCCTAAAAATAATGCATGCAACTGACTGAATTGTGGGTAAGCTTCCAGGAAAGCCCCCACTGATTTTATGAAAGAGACAGCCCCATAATATAATGAGACAGGGTTGGGTGTGGTAGCAGTACGGAGAGGTGGAGTAATTCAGATGCTAGAGGCAGTACTTTACTTCTGCTAGGCTCTGACTACCTTACACTCCTGAAGGGTGTACTTATATTTGGCTTTTGCTTTCTCACTTGTAGAGATAAACCATGATTCCTTTCTCTTTCTTACCCATGCCCACATGAGAATGCCTCTCCCACAGGGAATCATGCTGTGAATGAATTCAGAAGGAATGCAATTAGATGCCCTTGTTTAATACCTTTTTACTTTGGAAATATTTTTCTTTTTTTTAACATTTATTTATTTCTTCAAGTTACATCTCAATCATAGTCACTTCCCTCCTCTCTCTCCCAGTCTCACCCTCCTGCCCTCTTCCCCCTCACTCTCTTATCTTTTTTTTAATTGAAGGCATATCTTTTTCCCTTCCAACGGCTCCCCTGTTATTCCAATAAAAGGTTCTTCTTCTTATAACAATAAATACAATATAAAACAATAAGAATAATTAGGCCACAATTATGAAAATTATAAGGTATAACATAGATTCCCCATGTCCAGTCCATATGAATTTGGCAACTGATATTAATATTCTATTATCTATCTGTCTCAGTGTTCCCATCCTAACTTGCATTACCAACATAAAAATATCTTCCTAGACCTAGAACGTAATTTTAATTCCCAAAAACTTAAAATTTAACTGTGAGACTATAACTATCTAATCTTCAACAACAACAGAGACCTGAAAAGGATAATATTTTAAAAGCTAAAGTTTGAGTACTGTAGCATTATCAGATTACTGTCTTATGGTCATGTATGATTGCTGTGTAAAACTAGACCATAGTAGATATGAAGGATGATGGTAAACTATTCAGAAGACTATTCCAGATGAGGTATGAGGGTACCTGGCATAGACCTAGTCAGGTTGTGGTAGGAAGTGTTTAGATTTGAGATGCATATGACAGTAAAATCCATGAATGCCAAGTATGAGAAAGTGAGAAACTTCAATGTTATCATCCTTGAAATTGGATTGGAGCAATCTTGTCACTTATTGAATGAAAACATCTGTTAGGTTTAGGGAATAGTAGAAATGGATGCACTTTTTTTTTTTAATTTCCTAACTATGATGTGTTTTAACCACAGGAAAGGCGAAGGATAAGTGTCTAAATTTCTAGGAGGAACTGGAGCTCCAACTATAAATGGGGACAAAGTCAGTGAGTGTTTGATATGTTCAGCCAAGGGATGAGACTTGAAATGAGTTAGTGACTGAACCTTGACAATTTAAGGAGCTTGGGCACATGATGTCAGAGAGCAATCTTTAAGAAACAGCAATTCATTTATCTTGTACTGACAGTATTTGGAGACAAGAAGAGTAAATGATCAATTGTGTCAAAATTTGATATCATACAACAGAGAATTGAGAATTGTCAGTGGATCCAGCACTGCATGGGGTACTATTTTTGGAGCCCATTTGGAAACGATAAATCAATGTAATCAATTCATAGTTTTGGAAAGGATATGAATAGAATTTAGGAAATTGGGCTTACAAAAAAAAATATCCAACCACTGATCTTTATTGAAACCTTTGTTTCTGCTGTCTGTTTTATAGTATTTGTGGTCAATCCAGGTTTCACATATGTGATCTAAACATTCTACCACTGAGAAATATGCCAAGAAATGGTAATTAATTCTTAAATATTAGACTACAGAGATGGCCCAGTGAATAAGAGTAGTTGGTTTGCAAGGAAGAGGACCCAAGTTTATTCTGCCAGTATGTCAGCATGTTTGACTTTAACATCAATTCTACAGTGGGCAGAGGCATGAGGATTGCAAGTGCTTGATTGCCACCAGCCTAGTATTAAACTGAGTTAGATGTCTTGTCTTGGGGAATAAATAGGAAAATTATGGGGCAGGACATCAGGATACCTGTCTGTTCCTCTGGCCTTTAAAGTTATATTAAAATATGTAAATATAACACAAACATCTTCTCCCCCCAAAAAAAAACCCTCCACAAAATAAAGCTCTAGCTTGAAGAGAATACTGTCATATTCAATGGTAATAAAATAAAGTTAAAAGTAGCAACGATAACCATATTTTGTCAGGTTAAAGTTGAAGCACGAAACTAGAATGCAAGCAAAAGGGAAAAGAGAGTATTATTACAATGAACTGTGATTTATTACTATTATTATTTTATTACTATTGTTATTATCGTTATTATTATTTGCAACAGTGTACCACATCCTTGACTGCAAGGATAGGAGAAGCTGCTTATTTTTTTACAGCTTTAGTACTCAAAGCAATCCATCACTTAGACCAGTTTACCAGAGGCAGTTTCTCATGACAATAGAAAAAGAAGCCACCTTCCCATCATTGATATTCAAGCTCTTATTCTTTTCAGTACGGAAGGCCAATGTGGCCATGTGTTCCTCAGGGCCTGAGGAATGCTCAGTGTGGCAGTGAGTGTTTCAGGTCAAGAGCTAACTTGATACAGATCAAATGCCAAATGTAAAAGCATCATTGTACACTTCAATAACTTTTACTTTCCCTATGGAAAAGCCTTAGGAAAAAGGAATTGTGAATGTCTTCTTACACAGATGGACTTCTGTTCAGGCAAAGATTAGGTGTGATTCTTTCAATTTTAAAGTTACACAGAAAATATTCATATTCGGTAGAAACTATAATCATAATTTTGAGTTTATGTCTTTCCTGACACTTTCCTTGATAAGTTGTGATATATAGATGGTTAAACAACCTAACTGCACTCAGCTATGTTTTGCTTTAAAGCTATTTTTCAGATACCAGTGTGTTTAACAGTTAAATTACCATCAACTGGAGAAAAATCCATGTATGAATGTGTTTTTAAATATATTTTGGATATTATTCTACCATTGAATGTGTAGTTGTTAAAAATTGTTTACTCATTTTGTATCCTGCCACTTTGTGTGAAAGACGTGTTCATTTCAATACAAGGTAATTTAAATTTCATGAGGTAGCATTAACTGTTGTTCTCAGTGTCTGTGCTAACAGTGTTCTGTTCACAAGTCTTTTCTTGTGTCAAAGAGCTGAATGCTATTCCATACTTTCTCTTCTATTAGATTCAGTGTATCTGGCATCATGGAGTTCAATTTGTGTAGGGTGTTAACTATGTATTTATTTGTATTCTTCTACACACAGCCATAAATTTTAACCATCACTGTTTGTTAAAGATGCTGTCTTTTATTTCCCAGCATGTATTCCTGGCTTCTACATCTATACTCTGGTATCCAAAAGTGTATGGATTTATGACTAGATCTTTAATTTGATTATATTGATCAACATGTCTGTTTTTTGTGCCAATGGAATATTTTATTACTATAGTTGTAGTATAACTTGAAATTATTAATGGTGACAAGCAGTTCTTTTGTTTTTCAGGATAGTTTTATCTTTTCTGATTTTTATGTTTTCAGATGAAGATGTGATTTACACTTTCAAGATCTATGAAGATTGTGTTGGAATTTTGAGTGAGATTGCATTGTATCTGTAGACTGCTTTTGGTGTAATGGGCATTTTACTATGATAATCCCACCAGACCATGAGCATGGGAAATATGTTCATCTTCTGATATCTTCTTTAATTTCTTTTTCTTTGTTTTATTTGTTTGTTCTCCTTCCTTCTTTTTATATTTGTAAAGTTTTTTGATTGCAAATAAATTACCATCTGGACCATGGTTTTCCCTCTCCACTCCTCCCAATTCTCCCTCCACTTTCCCCTAGAACCACTTCCCCCCTGTTTCCTTTCAGCTAAGAAGGCCACCAAGAGACAAAAATCAAATACAAGAAAATGAAATACAATATGACAAGGCAAAAAGTCCTCATAGCAAGGGTGGATGAAGCAACCTAATGAGAGGAAAAGAGCCCCAAGATCAGGAAAAAGAGTCAGACACACACATGAACTCACTGTAGGAGTCCCACAAAAACACCAAACTAGCCAACAAAACATATACGCAGAGGACATTGTGCAGGCCCTTGCTGTCCCCCTGATTGCCTTTTCAGTTTTCATGGACCCTGCTTAGTTGGTTCAGTGGACCATGTTCTCCTGGTGTTGTTCATCCCCTCTGACTCCTAGAATCTTTCCTCCTCTTCTTCTGTGGGATTCACCAAAGTCTTAGAAGAAGGAATTGATAGAGACACAATTTAGATTCTCTCTCCAGATATCTGACTGTGTATCTCTGCACTCACTCTGCTGTAGAGATGGCTAAGCTCTTAAAGGCTAGGGTAACTTGCTTGGTTAGAGTTACTTCAAGATATTTGATATTATTGTGGCCATTATGAAAGGTATTGTTTACCTGATTTCTTTCTCACTCATTTGTCATTTGTAAATGAAAAATTTAGGAGGACTACTGATTCTTCTTTTAAGTTAATCTTGTATCCAGGCACTTTGCTGAAAATGTGTATCAGCTGTAGGAGTTTACTTCTAGAAATTTTCGATTGCTTCTGTATACTATCTTATCATCTGTGGATAATGATATGCTTACTTCTTCCCTTCATTTTGTATTCCCTTGTTCTCCTTTAGCTGTCTTATTGCTCTAGCTAGAATGTCAAGTACTTTGCTGAATAGACCTGGAGATAGTGGTGGTCAGCCTTGTCATGTCCTTGATTTTAGTGGGATAGTCTTGTTTTTCTCCATTTAATTTGATTTTGGCTATAGGCTCACTGTAAATTGCCTTTAATATGTTTAGATATGTTTGTTGTATCCCTACTTTCTCCAAGACTTTTATCATGGTTTTGTAATGGGCTTTTTCAGCATCTAATGAGATGGTCATGTGTATATTTTCCCTCAGGTTTATTATATGGTAGATTATACTGACTGATGTTTTATATGTTGAACCATCTCTGCATATCTGGGATAAGGACTACTTCATCATGATGGATGTTCTTTATGATTCATTCTTCATTTTGGTTTACAAGTATTTTATTGAGTATTATGCATCTATGTTCATATGGAAAATTGGTCTGTAAGTTTCTTTCTTCAATTATTGTGTGGTTTAGTTATCAGGGTGACTGTGATCTCATAAAATGAATTGTTAATGTTCCTTCTATTTCTATTTTGTGGAATAATATAATTGTTATTAGCTCTTCTTTGAAAGTCTGGTTGAATTTTGCACTAAAACTTTTTGGTCTTGGGCTTTGTTGTTGTTGTGAGACTTTTAATAATTGCATCTCTTTGCATAGGGTGTATATAGGTCTATTTGAATTGTTTATCTGATTTTTATTTAACTTTGATTAGTGGTATCTACTGAAAAATTATCCATGTTTTTAGATCTTTTTCAATTTTATGAAATACAGGTTTGTAAAATATGACCTAATGATTCTGTGGATTTCTTCTATATCTGTTGTTATGTCCCTCTTTTTCTTTCTGTTTTGATTAATTTGAATATTTTGTTTGTCTTTTAGTTAGTTTGGACAAGGGTTTGTCTCTCTTGTTGATTTTCTCAAAGAACCAACTTAAAAATTTTAAGATATTGAAGAAAGAATTTGAAAATATATCAGAAGACGGAAAGATCCTCCATACTCATGGATCTGTAGGATCAACATAGTAAATTGGCTATCCTACCAAACACAATCTACAGATTCAATGTAATCTCAATCAAAATTCCAACACAACTCTTTAGAGCCCTTGAAAGGACAATACTCATCTTCACACCAAAAAACAACAACAAAGCATGATATCAAAAACAATCCAGAACAGTAAAAGATCTTCCAGTGGTATTACCCTCCCTAATTTCAAGCTCTACTACAGAGCTATAGTAATAATAAACACAGGATATTGATATAACAACAGAAATGTTTATCGATCAAAGTAACTTGAAGACTTAGACATAAATCCATACACCTATGGGTACATGATTTTTGATACAAAGTCTAGAAAGACACAATATAAAACAAACCACCTGTAACAAATATTACTTATCTAATTGGATTTCTGCATGTAAAGAGTGCAAATAGGTTCTTATATATCACCCTGCGTAAAACACTACTCCAAGTGGATCAAAGACCTCAGCATAAAACCAGGTACATCCAACCTGAAAGAAGATAAAGTGGGAATACCCTTGAACTCATTAGCACAGGAGATAAGTTCCTGAATAGAATACTGATAGCTCAGGCACTAAGATCAACATTTAATCAATGGAATCTCATGAAACTGAAAACTTCTGTCAGGCAAACGTCACCTTCAATAAGAAAAAATTGACTTTCAACAATTCCACAGCAAATAGATAACTAATATACAAGATTTAAAAAAAAAGAAAAAAATCCTCAATATACACTATATATCAAGAAAACAAATAATCCAATAAAAAATGGGGTAGAGATCTAAACAGAATTCTCAAGAGTGGAATTGATGAGATTCCATTTAACAACTGTCAGAATGGCTAAGATTAATAACACAAATGACAGCTTATATTAGAGAGAAAGTTGAGCAAGGGGAATAATCCTTCAGTTCTGTTGAGAGAACAAGCTAACATGGAAGTCAATATGGTGGTTCTTCAGAAACCTGGGATTTGATGTGCCTTGAGACATGGCTATACAACTCTCTAGCATATATCCAAAAGATGTTCCAGCCTACCAGAAAGACACTTGCTCAATTATGTTCATAGTGACTTTGTCCACATACCCAGTAACTGGAAACAACCTAGTTGTCCCTCAATTAAAGAATGGAAAAAGAATATGTATTATATTTACACAATAGAATATTAACTGTTAAAAACTAAAATCATGAAATTTCCAGGCAAGTGGATAGAACTAGAAAGAATTCCTGAGTGAGGTCACCCAAACCCAGAGAGAAAAACATGGCATGTACTCACTTGAAAGAAGTTATTAGTTTTAAGTAAATGATATTCATGATACAATCGAAACTGGGAAGTGATGAGAAGTTTTATATATATATATATATATATATATATGTATTTTGTTGTTGTTGTTTTGTTTTGGTAGTATATTCAATAAATATTTGTTAGGACTATTTAGTTCATAACTTCAGTTAGATATAATATTTCTATGTTTAGAGTTTTTTTTTTGTATGACCTGTTGATGGTTAGAGTGGAGTTTGATAGGAGCCACTGGTAGTGTATGAGGGTTAATATGTGAATTAAGCTGTAGTAATGTTTCTTTTATGAACTTGGGTACCCTTGTTCTTGGTGCATCCATGTTAAGAACTGCAATATCAACTTGGTGGCTTTTTTCTTTGATGAATATGGAGTTTTGTTTCCTACCTCCTCTGATTGGTTTTAGTTTTAAGACTACTTTTTTCAAATATTAAAATGTCTATACCATTTGATTGGAATATATTTTTCTATTCTTTTACCTTCTAGTGGTGTTTATCCGTGATGTTAAGGTGTAGTTTTGGGATACAACAGAACGATGATTCTTCTTTTGCATTCTGTTAATCTGTGTCTTCTTATTGGGAAATTGAGATTATTTGCATAAAATATATAAGTGAGCTGTATTTTTTTATTCTTGCTATTTTGTTGTTATCTTGAATATTGTGTGCCTGTGTATATATGTGCCCCCCCATTTAATTTGCTTCTTTAACATTATTCAATCCTTGATCTTTCTTTGGTATAGAAACTCTCTAGATCAGAGTGTTATTTCTAGTACTTTCTATGGTTCTGGATTTGTAGATAGATTCTTAACAAATTTGATATATTATTTAATCTTTTACTTTCTCCAGCTATTGTGTTTGAAAGTTTTGTGGACATTGTAGTTGTAGATGGTATCTGTAGTCACTCTGCATCTGTAGAATTCTATCCATACCCTACTATCCATATCTACTTTATCCATACCCTACAAGCTTTCTGTATCTCCATTGAGAAATCAGGTATAATTCTAATAATGCAAATGTCCTTACAGCTTTTAATATTTTTCTTTGTTCTGTAAATTTAGTGTTTGATTATTAATGTGGCAAGAATATGTTTCCAGTCCATTCTACTTTATGTTCTGTACCTGTACAGATTCCTATACTTTGTTAGGCATCTTTTGTTTAGGAAATTTTTCTTATAGAATGTTATTGAAAACATTTTTTATGCCTGTGAGTTGAGATTCTTCACCCATCTCTATTCCTGTTATTCTTAGATTTGATCTTTTCTTGGTGTCTCCGATTTCCTCTGTCTTTATTCCTCTTTTTTAATTAATATTTTCTTTGATTGAAGTATCTATTATTTCTATCTGTTCTTCAATGCATGAGAACCTTTCTTTCATCTCCTGTATTCTCTAGTGAGGCTTACCTCTGAAATTCCTATTTGAGATTTTTTACTTTTTCATTTCTAATTCACCTCAGTTTATGTTTTCTTTACTGATTCTACTTCTGTTTTCTGGTACTGAACTGTTTTATTCATTTCCTTCCCTGTTTGTTTGTTTGTTTTTCATAGTCCTTTTTCTGTTTAAGAACCTCTATCATGTAAATACATTTAAAGATCCTTGCATTGTTCTGCCACTGTGTTAAATTTTTGAGGGCTTACTGCAGTATGTTTTCTGGGCTCTAGTGGAGACATATTGTCCTGACTTTTATTGATTTTTTTTTTAATGTTGGTATCTAGTCATCTGGGTTTGTAAAGATTCTATGTGCTGGTATCTGGTTTTGTTTTGTTGAGTGGATGTTTTATTCTTTGGTCTCTGTTGTCCTTTCTAATTCTCACTAGAGTTTTATGGCTATGTGTTGCTTGGTAGTGGATTCTGGGATGATGTTACACATGACCGCTGGGCATTCTGGATAAAATATATTTCTAGGTACTGATAGCTGACACATAGAAATGTGGATGGGTTAGGATAGGAGGTTTGGGTGGGTCCATAGGAAGGATGAAAGCAGGTTGTTCTACTTGGATCTCCTTAGTCATCCCCCCCTCCACTCACCAGGAATGGGAGCAAGGAGTGACCAGATGACAATAAGTAGTCAATATAGAGCTGAGGACAGGACAGGGGGATTGGATATGGAGGAGAGGAAGGCCAGTGAAGTTCTGAAATCCACCTACCTGCTTCCTTACTTGCATCTTTGACAGTGTTGGCTGGAGGGTTCCCAGGGAAAGTCTGCCAGAGTTTGGGGCTGGGATAACTATTTGAGTGGTACAGAAAGTTGGAGGAGATTCGCCTGATAACTTGCTGGAGATTGGTGCTACAGGAGAGGAGGGCTGCATCAAGTGGTCTGCTACAGAGATGGGGCTTTACATGCATTGGAGAGGAAGAGGAGATGAAGATTTTCTGTTGCTCTATCTGCTTCTTTGTCTGGAGTAGATTGAGGGTTCCCAGGGAAGGCCTGTTAGAGTTGGTGGCTAGGATAAAGCAATGAGTGCAGGGAAATTGTTTGGAGGGAGACATCTGTGTCATCCACAAAGTTGTGTACAGGGAAGGAAGGGAGGCTGAATCTTCTGGTCTTCTGCAGTGTTGGGAATGAGAGTGGAGGTTTGGATTTGGAGGAGAGATTGGAGACGTGAATATCTGCTGTTATCCTACCTGTTTCCCTGGCTGGTATGTTCTGTGGGTTGCTAGGGAGTGCCTGTTAGAGTTGGGTGCTATGATAAAGCATGATGGTACCGTATTTGGAAGGGAACGATCCGTGTGATTCTCTAGAGAAAGGGACAAAGGTGACAGGGAGGCTAAATCTGCTGTCTGCTACAGTTCTGAGAATGAGACTGGATTGGATTTCAGACTTGTGTAATTTTTTTGAAGAGAAAATATTTGAATTATTTATCCTTTATATTGTTATTTTGTTTTATTTTATTAATTATCAGCTTGATTTTGCTATATCTACTTTATCTCATTAGATGAGGAAGTACATCATCAATTAATTTATTTGAAATTTCCTTGGTGAGTTATTTTAAAAGTGCTAGCACAGTTATATCTAGATATATAAGAATAAAACTAGATCTATCTTAGCATGTTTAAAATTCAATTCAAAATGTACAAATTTACAACTTGAAGATTTGAAACTAATGGAACATAGTATAGGATAACCACTTTTAAGATACATACCCAAGAAATTTATGAAAAGGAATCAATAACTCAGTACATAAAACAAAAAAAATGATTAATGGAAACAATCAGAGTAAAGACACAGCTTATAGAATGTGGAAAATTATTTGACAATTAAAACCTATAGGGGACTATAAATTTTCACATAGTTCTTGGAATACAGGCTACTTTTTATACCAATACCACCTATATTTTCCTTATTGTTGCTATGGCTATGTATTAAAATTTGAGATTATTTATGGTGATACTTTTATCACTGTTCTTTCTGCTTAGAATTTCCATGAATATTGAGTATCCTTTGTACACTCATTGAATTTTAGATGATTTTTTTTTTTTAGTTCTATACAGGATTTCATTAGCAACATCATAAAATCTTCCAACTAGTGCACGGGATAATAAACTAAACATATTGTTCTGAAAAGAAGAATTACAAATGGCCAATAAATATGAGAAAAAATAATGTGTTCATTATCTTTTTCATTAGGAGAATAAATATTACAATTTCTTTGGTTTCTATAGTATACCATAGAATTACATAGAATAGCTCTTATCAAGAAAGCAATAAACAAAATGTTGGGAAAGATGTAGAGAAAGAAACACAACCTTACACATTGCTGATTAGGATGTATGCAAGTCAAGCACATGTAAACAGTTCTATGAGCCAAGATTTGATCCCCTCCTCCTCTTATTCCTCCTCCACATCATCAACATCTCCCCTTCTCTCTTGAAATGGGTTCCTCTGCAATGTGTATGATAGGTTTAAACACAGTTTCTGCCTCAGCAGGGTCAAGATAATTTCTGATTTCTGACTATATGTATTTCATGCAACACATTTTCCTTCTTTTATGACTATATATTTCACTTCTAGTAATCATCATTTTTGTTCATAGTAATCTTTTGGACCTATCCCATCTGAGATTACTTATGATAGAATCTAAGGATTTGTTTGCTGGCTTTTATTTTCTTTAACATTGTATAGATACAGGATATTTTTTGTTCATTTTGCTTTCTAATCTAACTGTAATGTCATTAAGATTTCTTAGTATAAATCGTAATTATCTTTTTGGATCGTTTGCATATTTAAAAAGTGAATATAGATGCATTACTATTTAAATATATCTTTGGTTTGTCTAAAATTATGTGAAAGGTAATATTAATGTAACTTATGCAATAGCAAATAAATCTTCATACAAAATTATTTTTTCTAGAGAAATTTTATTAAAACTTTGGTTTTTTATTTTAAAAATTTAAAACACTATATACACAATTTAATTTCATGATAAACTATGCAAGTATTTTTAGAACTTTTAAATTTTATATTGAACTTGTTGTCATGGGAACTTGCAATCCATTTGTATTAAAATTATATGCAAATAGCCATCTGCTCTCTTTCAGTAAAAAGTTAATGTTAAGAGAAATTATCTTTATTCAGTTTAAATGCTAATGAATACTTTGAAGCTTTGGATTATCTTGAGTAATAAAGAAAAATATTCCTAATTTCAGTAATATAGCCAAATCATAAAGGCATTTCAAATTGTATAAGTACAGATTGAAATATTGCAAATCTCCTGTGTTTTCTTTATTATTTGCACATTGATGAAGCATTTAAAATAATGTAAAATAGTGATCTATATAAATGTACTACAATGTCTAAGAGTTCAGTTAGACAGATTGATAGCTGAGAGTTACAGGGCTCAATCTGACCCTAATTTTAAGTGTATAGAGAAAATATGAGTAATATATTATGTTAATCTGAGTTTTCCATGTGGATAAGTAGTCTAAAAGAATAAAAACTTGTGAAAGTCTTGAGTAACTGGATAAATCAATAAATTTTGTATGAGAGATTAACCAGTTATGATACAGTGTCTTTAATATATTCTATATTCCAAGTAGTATGAATTTTAGAACTATAAGTAGGGAAGAAAACATCTTCTAGCAAAACTAAATTATACATCATAATGACAACTGAACATGTTTCAATTTATTTAAAAATATTTTCTTATAAACACTGATAACAGGAAATCTTAAGATAGGGGAAAGCATGAAAGAATATGAGAATAGAGGACCATTTGACTGTCCCCTGCAGAGGTAGGACAAAACATGGAATTGTCAATCTTCAAAAAACAGCAATGCTTACTCTATTTCTAACAACTTAAGCTATGATGGTAGCTTATGATAGACTATGATCTACTAAATTTGGTAGTAGTTGGATTCCAACAAAATATATTCTTTATGATTACTGTTTGTTATATGATTTACATTTTTTACCTTATATGAAAAAAACCCCTGAAAAATGAATCATGGCTAAACCTCTATTCACTTTAGTAGACTGTTTATCCTCTTGTTTCTTTCATGTTTTAGATAACATGTGTATAATAAATCAGAAACAATTGGATCTGAAATTAAAGCTTTGACTTGATTCTTGACAGATGTGGTGATAGAAAATATATCTCTGAATCACACTATTTCTATTATAAAATATCAATTAACACACATCAGTCTAGTCACTTCGGAAAATTAGAGGTGTTTGTGTGACTTTCTGTTTATTTATAATTTCATATATGAGTACTTTATTTACACAATTGGAGGATGTGCCCATGGACCTTTGATGCAACCTTTTCTTTATTTGATATAAAATACATTTTGTGGAAAGACTTGACTTTAGATCCTGCCACTATTTGGTTATATGAAATTACCTTTTCAGGTGAATGAAATGGAGTATCCATCAATAGAAAGATTAAACGGGTTGTATTAGAGAAAATAAAACTAGTTTGAATGAATAATTTGCAAAAAGCCTTTGAAGTTTCTCATCATCTACACTATATGTTTCATCATAAAAAATCACCAGAAAATGCAGATGTAGGCAAAATTTAGCCTCATTTGAATGTATGTAATTTACACATGTATTTAATTCTGTCATACCAATACAAAACTGCTAAAAATATAACTTGTATTGATGTTTATGTAATATAGTCACAAAATTTCTAGAAATATATTGAAATTTTAGTATTAACTTTATAATACATAAAAAGTTAATATGAAATAAATATATTTTAAGAGAACATTGAATGCACAACTTGAGATAGTCTTGTCATTTTAATAAAATAGTTATTGAAACAGTCAAAGTTGGCTAAAAGTTACAAAAGAAAGTGACTTGAGATATTTTTATACAGTATCAATGAGTGTAGACATAAACAAAATTTTAAGAAGGAAAATTTTATGATTATGAAGACAAAATTATATATTTTGAGAAAAAAATGAATATTTACTGTAATGTAATGAAATGAATACTTTCAAAATTTTTAACTCTTAACAGGACTTTTCAATGACATAATCCACTGTGAAACTTAATTACCATGACATTCTGTATCATATCTAGCAGTTATTATTAAATGAGTTTAATCAAACAAGAACCAGTATATTTCATGATATTTTTAACCCCAAATAATATACATATTTTGTCACATTTATTCACTGAATTGTTTGTGTGCATATATATGTGGTGTGCTCCTATGCATGCACTTGTGTGTACATGTATAAAGAAGCCATAAATTAAATATTTAATATCTTCTTCTTCCAGTCTCAACTTTGTTTGATAAAATCTCTCACTGAACTTGTAGCCTCCTGCTTCATCAAGACTCATTGGCCAGAAAGTCTCAAAGATCCCCAGTGTCTGTTTCTTCTGTGCTGGTGTAGCAGGCACCTGTCACGTATGCAGCTTTGTTCATGTGTGCTGAGGACTAAACTCAGGTCATTACAGTAGCTGAGCAAATACTTTGCTTACAGCACTCGTAGCAGGCCCCTATAACTGAATTTTAACTTAGAACCAGGAAGGCAGAAGTAGTTATAGGTTTGAAGTTTCCAATGTAAGTCCAGTCTAATAAATGATTTTAGATATATACTATCTTAATTATAGGATGCTGATTTAATATTGATGAGTTTTAGTAGATTTTGGATGAAGGACATTTGAAAACAGAAGATGTATTGTTAGATTTTGTTAAACCTCATCAGGTCTCTACAGGCTTATAAAGACACAAGAAAACTAAAGTGCCATTTTTGTTAAATTTTTATTTCACTAATCCTAACATCTCTAAGAACATAAAGTTAAAGACATGTGAAAGAATGTAAAAACATAGATTATTGAAAGGTGACTCATAAAACTCAATTGTTATCATTGAATTTGGAAGAGTCATTAAGAGAGGAAAACCATCTGTCCCAGAATCAGTTTTAGAAGGTGCTGGCCATTTGGAAGCATGAGTATATATTCATATTGTGCATTAAAATTAAGCCATGCACAAAACACATCTAACACACATTGTCACTCCCAGTACTTGTGCCATAGAGTTATCCCAAAGTTTTTCATATTCTGTGTTTATATTGCGAACTCTGATCTCATTATCACTGTCAGATTTAATTAAGAAGTGTCTTTGCTATTAGTGTTCTGTTCAGGAAGTTGTAACCTGTGCCAATGAGTTCGAGGCCTTTCCCCACTTTCTCTTCTATTAGATTTACTGTGCTGGGCTTTGTGTTAAGGTCTTTGATCCACTTGTACTTAAGTTTTATGCAGAGTGATAAGTATGGATCTATTTGCATTCTTTTACATGTCGACATCCAATTAGACCAGCACCATTTGTTGAAGATGCTGTCCTTTTTCCTTTGTCCAATTTTGGCTTCTTTGTCAAAAATTAAGTGACCATAGGTGTGTGGGTTCATTTCTGGCTCTTCAATTCAATTCCATTGATCAACTGGTCTATTTCTGTTCCAGTGCCATGCTGTTTTATTACTATTGCTCTTTAGTGTAGTTGAAATTTGAGATGGCAATACCTCTAGATTTTTTTTATTGTGCAGAATTTATTTAGATCTTTTGGGTTTTTGTTTTTCCATATGAAGGTGACAATTATTATTTTTCAGGTTTTTTAAAGAATTGTGTTGGTATTTGGATAGGACTTTCATTGAATCTGTATATTGCTATTGGTAGGATGGTCATTTTTATTATGTTGATCTTAACTATCCATGAGCATGGGAGATCTTTCCATTTTCTGATATCCTCTTCAATTTCTTTATTCAGGGACTCTAAGACCACAAATTAATGAACAGGACCTCGGGAAAATGAAAAGGTTCTGTAAGGCGAAGGACAGTGTCATTCAGGCAAAACGGTAACCTACAGATTTGGAAAAAAATCTTTACAAAGCCCATTTCTGACCCAGGGCTAATATCCATAATTTACAAAGAAATCAAGAAATTAAATTCCAAGAAACCAAATAATCTAATAAAAAAATGAGAACAGAGCTAAACCGAGAATTCACAAAGGAGGAATTGCTAATCGCTGAAGACACTTGAAGAAATGTTCAGCATCCTTAATCAGCAGAGAAGTGCAACTCAAGACAACTCTGAGATTCCATCTCACACCTGTCAGAATGGCTAAGATCAAAAGCTCATATTGACAGCACATGCTGGTGAGGGTACAGAGAAAGGGAACTCCCCTCCATTGCTGGTGGGAGTACAAACTTGTACAACCACTATGGAGTTCAGTCTGGCGATAGCTTAGAAAACTTGGAATAGCTCTGCCTCAGGACCCAACCATACCACTTCTGGGTATACATCCAAATGATTCCTCACCAAATTACAAGGAAGTTTCCTCATCTATGTTCATAGCAGCCTTGTTTATAATAGCTAGAAACTGGAAACAATTCAGATGTCCCTCAACCAACAAATGTATAAAAAACTGTGGTACATTTACACAATGAAATACTACTCAGCTATCAGAAACAAGGAAATCATCATGCAATTTGCAGCCAAATGGATGGAATTAGATAAGCTCATCCTGAGTGAGCTAACCCATACTCAGAAAGATGTACATGGTATCTATTCACTTATATTTAGATTTTAGCCATATAGTGCATGATAACTATACTACAACCAACATACCAAAAGGAACAGAAACATAGACTTTGTTACCTGTTAGTGAGACACTTTGGCCTAGTGGTGCTGCCATGTAGGCTTCCAGTACATGAGGAAACTCAGCTCACACTTCATATGAATGCTGAACTGGGAGTGGTGTGTGGACTGATATGTAGGGACACCCCACTCTGGAGAAGTAGCATAAAAGGGAGAGGGGGTAGAGGGTGGGAGGGTAGGACCAGGAGGGGTAGAAAGAGGGCATTGTGATGGAGATGCAATTTGAAGTAATAACACACACACACACACACACACACACACACACACACACACACACACACCTGTCTTTGCTTTCCCAAAGGAGCCATTGGTGAATTTCTTACAGCAAGATGTAACATCTCTTTTAAGAAATTATACTGCTTCATTTTGTCTTTATAAAATGGAATCCTTTTACTAGGACTTAATTGGCCATGAGTTGCTTAACTATCCTATCATTGGAGATTCTCTGGAGTTGGCAAGTCTTATAGCCATACTGGCTGTGATTGTATTTCTAGTTATTTACTCAAGGTATATAAAGATTTGTGTCTACACAAAGACATGGGCATGGTTGCTTCATTATTGCTTTAAATATATGATAAACCAAATTAGAATTATCAAAATTTTTACCAGTATATGAACTACTATATACATTGTGATGTTGTCTTAAATTAATGAACAATTTATATGCCTATTTATGTGGTCAAATCGCCCAAACCAGTGAAAATTTATTCTTTTATTACATTCCAATCATAAATTATTTCACTTCCTGAATCTCTTTTTAAAGATATTTTAAAAATATTAATTGACACAAAGAAAGCAATTTCATTGCAGGTGTGAAGGAATGAAGGGAAAATAGTTTCAGGATGATGTTTGTTTAGTGTGTCATTGGGTCATTTATTGGTTCAAGACAGAAATATACACCTGAATGGACTTTTGTTTTTAAGTTTTACTTCAAGGATAATATATGCTTAAAACATAAGGTAATTCTTTCTTAAATGATACAGTTTTGTGCAAATTTCCATAATTATTATTTGTTATCCTTTATGTTTTATTATTATCTCATCTCATTATTTGTCCTTCTTTATTGTAAGACATCCTCTGTGGAATAGTATATATTTACAGCTGAGTTTAATTTCCCAACCTGAATTAATTATCACCAGTCTTTTTAATCTTTATATTTCTCAAACAAATATTTGATTTACTTATTGAGTCATAGAAATTATTTTTCTTCTTCTTTTCTTTTTCCTTTTCCTTCTTTCGTCCCTTCCTTCCTCCCTCCTTCCCTCCCTCCCACCCTCCCTCCCTTCCTTCCTTCCTTTCTTTCTTTTTTTAACAGTCTCCAAACAATATTCACAGTATTATCACCTGGGAAAATATAAATAAAAATTAATGAATGTTTATTTAAGGAATACAGTCTTGAATTATTACCTGCTTATTGTGATTTTATTTTGGGGAGGGGGGTTCAGGAAGAATTTAAGAATGGCAGACACCAAAAACAGATTTTTAAAAGATGCTAATAGAATGTTTTCAGTCCTAAATGGGAAAATTTATGCCTAGGTACAAGAAAGTGAAAGGTCCCCAGATAGTTAGTATTCAAGGGAGTTTGCTACAAATATATGATCCAGGTATTACAGGTAAACACAAAGAAATGAGCCCCAAAGCATTGGGAGATAAAGCAAGATGCTGATTTCACACATTGAGAAGCCAATTTCTCAACAGAAACATTTAGAATCCAGAATACAAAATAACATTTTGTTATTAAGTATTTAAGAAAAGACACAGCTAAGTAAAGCTAGCATACTGTGCAAGAAAAGCAATTTATTAGAAATTGAGGATAGATGAAGATATACTCGAGAAATAAGAACTGCGAGAATAATTCTCCTCCAGAGTAGCTTTCGAAGAGAGCTGTATTGGTCAGGGATTGGTAGCAGACTGGAGTGAGTAGCTTACCATGTTATTATGGTCTGCCTACTTTAACAATATGATTCATTCCGAAGAATTGCAGAAAATACAAGCTTTCCTTATTCCCTCGGCTGTTTTCATCTGAAAATACTGCTCATATTTAGAGAAAGTCTTCCTGTATCAAATACTGTGCTAAAAAATAATCCCTCCCAGAAGTGCCTTGCCTTTCAGTTGAATACAGATCAGTTCAAATTGATAACTAAGATTAGTTTTCAGAAAGAACTTACTCAATCTGAAAATAAAAGAGATAGAAGAAGTAATATGAAACCATTGGAAGATATAAAACCATAATATAAAATAAAAAATAATGTTAAATTATCTAAATTATAAGCTTGTGTCATCCATAGCTCTAGTAAGGAAGTGAAAAACAATGCAATTAATGTAGTGAGATTGTCATGAAAAGGAAAGGAACTAAAAGATCCCAAATTATATATCAAATATTTAAATATGTAAAAATGCCAGGAGAAAGTTTTATTAACATAGTATTTTCATTTTATCTTCTCTTCTTGTCTTCATAATCATGATAAGGTGTAATCATTTCAGCATCACTTGTTAAATTTAAAATATGTTTTCTGTAAGCCTTTTGGTATTCAAAAACTAAAAGTTCTATAATGGCTAGACCCAAAATAATGAGCAAAGTATGAAAATGTTCTAGTGGATTCAATACTTTAACAAACAATGAAATTATGCAATTTGCCGCCAAATGGATGGAACTAGAAAAGCTCATCCTGAGTGAACTAACCCAGACTCAAAAGGACACGTATGGCATCTATTCACTTATAGTAGGATTTTAGCTATATAGTAGAAGGTATCGATACTACAACTAACACACCAAAAGGAACTTGGACATAGACTTCTCATTTTTAATTTTTATTCTTTCTTTATGTTTTATATATTAGTTATATTTTTTCTATTTTTTTAGTCTTTTTTATCTATTTTTTAGTCTTTTTTATCTATTTTTTAGTCTTTTTTATCTATTGTATGCTTATTGGTTTGTTTGTTTAGTAGTTCTCTCTCCCGGGCAACGAGACACTTTTCACTGATGGTACTACTTCGTAGATCCCCAATGAATGAAGAGGCTCATACGACCGCTCAACTGACATGAGGGACTATTATATAAGGACATCCCGCCCAGAGAAATGGGATGGAAGGGTTAGGAGGTAAAAAAAAAAAAAATGAAATGTGATGTTTCAGCCTTTTACTACTAATTGTCATAAACTGTTTAGGTTAATTAAGAAATGCAAATTAATGGTTATGCAAGCTGGTCATTCAGTTAGGTACTATGACAGCCTATTATAGTTACTTTCTAAGCTAATCAGAAATAAACCGGCAAGAGACAAGCAACATCTGCTTACCCTAATATAAGAGATAGATAGGGCCTCTTCAAAAACCTCAAGAGATCTGCAGAATATGGCATTCAAAGATGTTTTCGTAACTTTAGATTTTTTTTATATCAAGACATATCAACTCCTGACAGCATCCCGTATTCTCCTCCAAGTAGAAGATAAGCATTGAAGAATCTCCAGTGGGAGATGATTGAATTAGTCGCAAGCCTATCTCTTGGTAGGAAAAGCCCCTTGCCCCAACTGTAGACAAAATGCTGTCCAAAAAGGACAAAACCTGGAAGCAGGTAAGTCGACAGCCTAGCTCAGCCAAGACAGGGTAGGTAAGACCTTCATAACCCCTGCTCTACAATCAATGTCTGTCAGAGAAACGGGGCCAAATGACTGAAGATCGATGCTGTAATGTATGGAGAGAAAATGGGAACTGTCCAGGCAGCCACTGGTGTGTCATTTCTTAGTTTGGGAAGCTGCAAGCCCCGTACTTCCTATAAAATCAGATATATTTATCCCTCTCAGGTCTCTGAGGTGGTTGAAGAACAGATAGCTAGAGTCTCATAATTAAATTTTGAGTTGTTTAGGAGTCAAGAGAGTGTTATAAATCTAAGAAGATACTTTTAAAATTGTGTTGCAAGTTAATATGAATGTTGAGTCAGATATAGACCTTTAAACTCATGGAGATGTTTAGATAGTAGAATGTTAAAGTCAGGTACCAAATACATATGGACTGGTCATCGGGAATGTACTTTAAGCCATATAACCCTCATAACTGTGGCCTAATTATCTCTGTTGTACTGTATTGTATTTGTTATTATAAGAGAAAGCCATTTGTTGGACTGAAAGGGGAAACTGTAGGGGGAAATAAGATATACCTTAAACTTAAAAGAAAAAAAAAGGGGAAGAGAATGGGGGGTTGAGGGTAAGAGGGTGGGACTGGAGGGGGAATAGGGAGGGGACTGCAATTGAGATGTAACTTGAAGAAATAAAAAATAAAGGAAAAAACAAACAAACAATGAAAGTTTTCTTTTTGGTAGAAAGCATGCAGATAGAAAAAAATAAAGTGTTTAATATTGAAAATATTTTAAAACATGAGGGCTGAAAGGTATTTTCTTTATCCTGAGTTGTATCAGTCTGACAATGTCACATTGTCTTTCTTTTGCTTATTTTATTTTTTTTTTTATTTTTTTTATTTTTTTTGGTTTTTCGAGACAGGGTTTCTCTGAATATCTCTGGCTGTCCTGGACTCGCTTTGTAGACCAGGCTGGCCTCGAACTCACAAAGATCCGCCTGCCTCTGCCTCCCAAGTGCTGGGATTAAAGGCGTGCGCCACCACCGCCCGGCTTGCTTATTTTATTAATCACTAAAAATTTCAACAAAATGCCCTTTGTCTTAAAGTTTATTAAAATTTTCAAATGTTATAGTATTTTTTTCAAATACTTCAAGTTTTTGGATACATATGATCCTCCCATCTTTGTACCCTTTGCTAAAAAGTCTTCACTATTCTATTGAAATACAAAGATTAATAAATTTCTTTAGAACTTAAAACTCACAAAGGATAGGAATTGTCTTTTATAATTCTGTACATGTTTAGTACATTATGTCATCTTAACTTTTAATAATTTCTTTCTCTTGTATCAGTATTGTGAAAGAAAATATGAACAGTGTGAAAAGGAAACTGTCTACAAAATTAATAGAAACTTTATTAAACATCTTACCATATAAATACCCAATGACGGAAAGATATCCACACCCTAGGGATCTTCATGTGATCTTTTTATCTTCAATGCATCAGTAAGGAATGGCACTAGTCATAGTAACTACTAACAAGCATTTTGTCAGTGCTGATGACTGGAACCAGAGTGTAAATCATGCGAGATACATGCCTTATCACAGGACTATATTCACAGTTCCTAATCTAATATTTTTAACTTGATAAAAAATGGAATACTTATACCCATTTTTATATCATTACCTTAATTGAACAAAAATCTGAAGCATAAATATTATAATTATTCCACACAGGTTCACACTGCTAGTAGATGTAAACAGAGAATTAATAATAAATAATGTCTATAGAACCCACCATATGTATTTTAATATGATTAAATAGTGTTAGTGATATTTTTTAATCCTTGTGACAAATATCTGAAAAAAAAAGCTACTTAAGAGTGGAAATATTTTTGTATGGTTTCTGGCTATTTTCTTTTTTCAAGTCACAGTGTGGAGGAATTTCACTTGTGGTCCTGGGAGAATACTGGGAGTTGTTGCTTTTCCTGACTTAGTTCATTAGGGAGCAGAGCAGTGCAGATACTATCCCATGGCTGGCCCCAAACAACTCCTTTTTGATTAGCCACATATTTCAATTTTTTAACAAACTTTGACAATACCACCCTGGGTAGGAACCAACTATTCAAACATATGAGCCTATAGGGTATCTTTCAAATTCAAATCTGAATGTAAAATGATTGGAACAAAATGATACTTACAACAAACTTGTCCAGTATATTAGAAAAATTACATCAAAATAGACAACTCATGTTGCCCCCAAAGAACTCTACTATTCTTCTTTGTTTGTTCAGATCACAGTGGAAAACATGTCTTGAAATATTAACAGCTCTGCTGTAGTTCTCAACTACTTTTAGTTCTAATTGTTTCATAACTCTCAGTCTTTGCTTAAGGGAGATTTAAAACTTTAAAGTGGGGTTTAGTTTTGAATTTAACTTTGTTAAGTAGTTTAACTAAATCATGTAGTCTTAAAGATAGCTGAGGAAATGTTTAGTTTTTCGAATTTCAAAAATACTTTTGAGTGGTCGTATGAGGGCCAAGAGCCCCTTCATTCATTGGGGATCTATGAAGCAGTACCATCAGTGAAAAGTGTCTCGTTGCCTGGGAGAGAGAACTACTAAACAAAGAAATCAATAAGCATACAATAGTTAAAAAAGACTAAAAAATAGAAAAAATATAACTAATATATAAAAAAAATAAAAATTAAAAATAAGAAGTCTATGTCCAAGTTCCCTTTGGTGTGTTAGTTGTAGTATTGATACCTTCTACTATATAGCTAAAATCCTACTATAAGTGAATAGATGCCATATGTGTCCTTCTGAGTCTGGGTTAGTTCACTCAGGATGAGCTTTTCTAGTTCCATCCATTTGGCTGCAAATTGCATAATTTCATTGTTTCTGATAGCTGAATAATATTCCATTGTGTAGATGTACCACAGTTTTTTAACCCATTCTTCAGTTGAGGGACATCTGGGTTGTTTCCAGTTTCTAGCTATTACAAATAAGGCTGCTATAAACATAGATGAGGAAACTTCCTTATGATTCTGTGAAGAGGCATTTGGGTGTATACCCAGAAGTGGTATGGCTGGGTCCTGAGGCAGAGCTATTCCAAGTTTTCTAAGATATCGCCAGATTGAACTCCATAGTGGTTGCACAAGCCTGCACTCCCACCCACCAGCAATGGAGTAGGGTATCCCTTTCTCCACACCCTCGCCAGCATGTGCTGTCATTTGAGTTTTTGATCCTAGCCGTTCTGACAGGTGTGACCAATAAATACTTTAATACTACTACAAATAATAATGATGATGGTGGGAAAGATGATGAATTAAAGATATAAATTAGTGAGAATATTAGATCTCAAAGTGAGATAGTGTTCTCCCAGCAGGTGGGAGGTTCCCATGCCATCCTAATTATATAAAAGATATGTAGCAGATCCAGCATTTGCACATATGTATATTACAGCCATATGCTATGGTCCCTTCATCAGTAGTGTACAAAGATCTGGGAAGTTCACCCTTGTATCCAACAGTGTCATAAAATATCGTTAAGAATTTAGAGACATAAAACAATGTGCTTGTCCAATGGAACTGATATGTCCACAGAAGATGACAACAATGAGACAAGAAACCACAAAACTATCAGTTTAAAAGATGGAGCTAAGGGCCTGTAAAGTATATTCTGAGTTTCCATGAGTAGCCAGAGGGCACTGATCACAGGTCATTCTGCCTAGTAAATTGCAAGAAATCAGTGAAAATGATCCAATATTTCAGACTGGGTCTGAGAATCTATTTACTTCAAGCCCAGAAATCACTGGCCTATCTCCTCCCATTCATACCTGGAAATGGAAAAAAATGACTGGAGAAGAAGAATCATGAAATTGTCTCAGCTCAAGTCTTGAACTGACTGAAAGTGACCTTCATTTACCAAGTGTTTGAGTTCTTTGCTTTTCTTTTTCTCCCCATCTCTGCAAAGGAAAGTGAGAGATAGGTTGTTGAGTTCTATTATAGAGAAATAAAGTTTTCATATACAAAGTGCTTACTTTAACATTTAACTATGAATTTTAAAACAATTTAAAATATTTGCAAGCATTGAGATAAAATACTGTTCAAATTTCACCCAACTCCAAATATATCGACCACTAAAAAATTATCCTTAATTCTTATAGCTACTTATTTTATTAAAAAATGACTGAATATCAATCATTAATTTGCCTTTATATTGACACTTAAAATATAAATCATACAATAACGAGGCTTAGAGATGACAGACATCATAATGCACAAATCAAATCTTATTGTGAACATGCATTGTTTTGACATGTCCCTGAACACAACTAGAAATGTATATCTGTAAGGTCAGAATAGTTTTAATCTGAAAATATTTGATAATTTATAAAGATAAATAATATTTTTCTAGTAGAGATTAATGGAATGAATTTCCCTTAAATGCAGATTGCTAATCTACCTAAATAGCATAATTGCTCATTATTCCTGTACACATTGTTATCACAAGCTTAGATCAGAAGCCCAGCATGTGTCTCATTGGGCTAAGGTCAAGATAATAGCAGGATTATGTATGTTTGTCCTGGGGCTTCTTAGCATAACCTGTTTCCTCACTCATGTTAGATTCTTTAGGTAGGGTTCTTGTATTCTATGATTAATTGGCCCTTAATTACTTGGGAACAGCTCAAGCATGGCAAGATCTGCAGGCTTCATCACATCCCTTTCTCTCACCCTGGTTTCATTTCTATTTATACAGACTTATTTTACAGACATAGTGAAATAAGGAATAAACTCAACTCAAAATTTTCATGTTAATCATCTCTCTAATCTCCCTTTACTGTATAACAGATCAACAGAATCAGATAAGAGAAATGAATTCTTTGGTGTACATCATTCTTTCCAATGCACTCTTAACATCATTGTATAATAGGCTAAAGATTTCCTGATTCAGTTGTTTCCTACATTGGTGTTACTTTTGGAGTAATAAACTTGAGGGAAATGTTTAAAAGTGTATGACTCAATCCATGTACACACACACTCACACACACACACACACACACACACACACACACACACACACACACATATATTACATGTATAATGAATTGTGACAGTTGTGTAACCATGACTTTTTAAAGTTTTAAAACGGTTTCTAAATTTACCATGATAAAGGAGGATGCATCTATAGGTAATCTCATGCTAAATTATAACCAATATTACCACATTCTAAAAATTTCAAATAAAGTATGAATGTAATATATGTTGCTGGTGGGAGTGCAAACTTGTACAACCACTATATAAATCAGTCTGGTGATATCTTAGAAAACTTGGAATAGCTCTATCTCAAGACCCAGCCATACCACTTCTGGGTATACATCCAAATGATTCCTCATCAAACCACAAGAGTGTTTATGTACTTCTGTTTTATATATATATGCAGACTACATATGCATTTAAATATATACATATAATTATTTTAGATGTGCTTGTAGTTAAAACTTTTGTGTAGGAATATGTAAATAAAGTTGTCAAATTATTATGAAACCAGTGAATCCTTGTAGATATGTGGAAGAACAACATTGCATATACCTTCACTTCCTCCATCTCATCTAAGATATAAATCACAGGCACTAACAT
The DNA here is from genome assembly GCA_907164525.1 of Lophiomys imhausi. Taxonomy (NCBI): domain Eukaryota; kingdom Metazoa; phylum Chordata; class Mammalia; order Rodentia; family Muridae; genus Lophiomys; species Lophiomys imhausi. The sequence goes on along the minus strand of CAJQZJ010031962.1, from coordinate 7,697,851 downwards.
TTTTTTATATTTATTTATTAGTTCAGTTTACATCTTCATCACAACTAACATTTTTTACTTTACAGTCACTTTATAGATTTTAGTATGCTCAAAATCATACAATAATCTTTGTTAGTAATTTAATAGTAATAATAAAAATAAAAGACTTTATTTTTAGCAGGTTTAAGTTATAGCAAATCTTTGTAAATGTGAACTTTTTTGTTAAATTTTTATTTGAAATTTTGTTTAATAATGACAAATGAAAATTATTTATCATCTTGGAATTCAAAGAAAAATACATACCCCAAGGAGATATATACTTATCTTATTCATATTTTTCCTGTTCTTAATGGAGATTTTACATTGAATTGATAAAATTCTGTCTGTTTTCATTTTGCTGAAATATTTGTTCATAAATATGCATTTTGTTCTTTTATTTTTCTGATTTTTTAGTATTAATATGTCACAGCATGGATGTGGTTGTCAGAGGAAAACTCATATGATTCACTTCTCTCCTTTCCACTATGTGGGTCTCAGTAAATAAATGTAAGCCATCAGGCATGTTTACTTGAAGAGCCATCTTGCAATATTGCTAGTCCTTGAACTAGACTTGCAAACCTTCTATAAGGCTTACTTGGTTCTACTATGAAATTTCTTTTATCTGTGGTTATTTTTGAATTGCTATATTTTATGTAATTTTATTGATCCTTTGAAAGTTTAAAACATGTGCACAGTGTTCTATTTGCAGAGGTGTTAGTAGCAAGAGGATTGAGAGTTGTGGTCAGCCTAGACTCACTATTTTGGATACATATTACAACTGTATTCATAAGAAATATTGATGACTCTTTTTTTTCTTGTAATGCTATCAACTTTACATTTTTGTTTGTTTTTGAGATGTCATCTTATAGATTGAATTATGAACTATTCTCATTTTTTCCTAGAAGATATTGCCAAACACTGGAATGAAGTTTCTCTTTAAACTAGCCCAAAACATAAGAGCAAGCACTCCGGGCTTGATACTTAAACTGAGTTCCATTATAGGGAACTAAAGATGTAGTTTTTATAAATGAAGTTCTAACTTTAAAATTTAACTGTGAGTCTTAAAACTATTAAAATATTTAAAAACATTGAAAATCAAAGTCTGAGAGTTTCCTCTCTTGATTTCTTAAATATGAATTTGGTCATTTCAGATCTGTACCTTTGTTGTTGTTGTTTTCCGAGACAGGGTTTCTCTGTGTAGCCCTGGCTATCCTGGAACTCACTTGTAGACCAGGCTGGTATTGAAGTCACAGAAATCTGCCTGCCTCTGCCTCCTGAGTGCTGGGATTAAAAGTGTGTGCCACCTTGCCTGGTCCAGATCTGTATCTTTTGTGTGAATTTTGGCAGATACTATCTTTCAAACATTTGGTTAATTTTATCCAGGTGATCAGATGTGTGCACAATGCTATTTTTAACACACTGCTTTGATGTTTTCATGTCTGAGAATTAGCGGCTTATTTTCTAAATACCGTGTCCCCTTCCAGTTGTTTCTCTAAGGATATGTGTGTGTGTGTGTGTGTGTGTGTGTGTGTGTGTGTAATACCCCTGAGGAAAAAGCATATATCATTAGACTTCTATATTCTAATGTTTTAAAGAGCATCAGGTGGCCCACAGTATAGTATAATATGTTGATAAGTAATTTAGGACAGTCAAGTGGTTCCATATATTCTGTTTTTACAGGTGAAATCTCCCAAATATGTCAATTATACCAAGTTGATTGATGATGCCATCTACAATTCAACTAGTCTTTTCTGACTATCTTATAACTCTGTCAATAACTACCAGGACATGCCAAAGTGCATAACAGCAATGGTAGGTTGTCTTCTTTCTCCATTAAATTTCAGGGGCGTCTGCTCTACTTAATTTTCATCTTTCTTGTCAGGAGTTTAGATGCTAAGGAGTTCTTTTCTCTTTTCTTAGAGGGGAGACTTTTATATCATTATATTTTGCTTCTCATTACCCTGATAATTATTTGTTCATTTTTACTTCACATGTCATAATTAATGCTGTGATGTTTGAGTAATATTAACTTGAAACATTTTTTCTATAATTTTTAAAAAATAGAGTTTTCATTTTTTTATTTTATATAAGTACTTTATTTTTTTTCTTCAAGTTACATCTCAGTTACAAACCCTTCCCTATTCCCCCTTCCTGTCCCACCCTTCCACCCTCTTCCCCCACAACAGCTTCCCTTTTCAATCCAACAAATGGTTCTTTCTCTTATAACAGTAAATTCTATACAAAACAGCAGAATTAACTATGCCACATTTATGAGAGTTAAATGGCCCAGTATACCTTCCCAATGTCCAGTTCATACATATTTGGCCCCTGACTTTAACCTTCTACCTTCTAACCATCTCCATGAGTTTAAAGTTCTATAACTGACTTAGCTTTCATACTAACTTGCATCACTATTATAACCATCTTCTTAGATCTAGAATGCCCTCTTGATTCCTAAACAACTCAAAATTTAGCTATGAGACTCAAGCTCTCTATTCTTCAACCACCTCAGGGATCTGAGAAGGATAAATATATGTGATTATATAGGAAGTGCAGGGCCTGCAGCTTCCAATACTAAGAAATGACAAACCAGTGACTACCTGGACAGTTCCCATTTTCTCTCCATACATTCCAGCATCAGTCTTCAGCCTTTTGGTCCTGTTTCTCTGACAGACATTTATTGTAGAGCAGGGAATATGAAGGATTAACCTACCCTGTCTTGGCAGAGCTAGGCTGTCGACTTCCCTGCTACCAAATTTTGTCCTTTTTGGACAGCAGTCTGTCTGCAGTTGAAGCAAGGAGTTTTTACATGCCAAAGGATAGGCTTGCCACTAATTCAACCATCTCACACTGGAGATTCTTCGATGCTTTTCTTCTACTTGGAGTAGAATAGGGGGTGCTGTCAGGAGCTGATATGTCACGATATCAAAAAAAAATCTTAATTTAAGACCACATCTTTGAATGCCATATTCTGCAGATCTCTTGGGGTTTTTGAAGATTCCCTATCTATCTCTTGTATTTAGATAAGCAAATGTTGCTTTTCTCTTAACAACTTGATTACTGAGTAGCTTAGAGAATATCTGTGATAGACTGTCATAGTAGTTAACAAGGTGACATGCATGCATGACTAGGAGTTTGTTTTTCTTAACTATCCTAAACAGTTTAAGATGGTTGGTATCAAGAGGCCAGAGCTTCACATTTCATTTTTAAGTATCTCTAGGTATGATACCATTAGGAAGCGTTACCTTTAATTTTGTATCAATATACAGCTTCTGCCTACAAACTCCTTAGGACATCTAAACAGCTGAGAACAGAAGGACTGAACATAAAAGGACTGTACTAACATTTTTAACCATTTTTCCCTTTTGGTTCGGGCCCCAAACAGGTTTACTACGACCCAAACCAGCAGGAAGTCATTTTAAGAGAGGGTGGGGAGGATGTTTCTCCCCCCCCCCTTTTTTGGTTATTTGAAGGACAACTGAAAACTCAGTTATTTAGGGGAAGAGATTACAAGTCCTTAAATGGTCCTGTTTAATGGGTTTTGGAGGTTAGACCCAGGGTATTCCTTCTTTCCCTTTTCTGTATCCTTCTTTATCTCCTATGTAGGAATGCACGGACTTGAGAAAAATTGAGACATAGACATAGCACAGGAAGGACCAAGAAGAAGGGTCAGATTATTGAATATGCCCTTATACCTTTGTATATTGATACAAAATTAGTAGTATATTTGGCTAAAGTGGTATTGACCATTGTTTATTGTGCAAAAATAAGATTGTATTGGACTACGTCGGTATTGATATTTGTATATTGATACAAAATTAAGATTATAGTTGGCCACAATGGTATTGACCCTTGTATATGGACGCAATATTAAGATTGTATTGGGCCACATAGGCATTGATCTTTGTATTTTGATACAAAATTAAGAGTATATCTAGCCACATTTGAGTTTTCATTTTTATGTATTTCTTCTCTTCCCCTGATTCTTTCCTGCCTGTTAACTTTATTGAGTATGTTCCATTTTCATTTTTAAAGCTTTATATCAGTTTGTTATATCTACCCTGTCTTGAAAGCCTCTCTACATGGAACTAAGTAATTTTATGACTTTTATATATATTCTAAATGAAGCATATATATATTGAAGATTCAAAGTTAACATCTAATGACAAGAGAATGCATAGGAATTTATCTTTCTGAGTCTAGGGTACCACACTCAGAAAAATGGTTTCCAGCACTAGACATTTACCTGCAAATTTCATTTTTATCAAAAATAAATTTTGATCATAAAATATATTCAAATACAGTTTCCCCTTCTCTAATTACTCTTAGCTCCTCCTAGTCTCTCCACCCCCTGTAATCTGCATGCCTGTAATCTATACCTTTTTTCTCCTATTCTTTATAAAACCATCAAATAGACAAACAAACAAAAAATATCAAACTAGAATTAAAAATGTAACAAAAATCACAAGAAACACACACACATATAACCTATAGACACCATAATATTCAAGCAGAAGACCAGTAAGACAAAAAAAAAGATGTAAAATGTAAAATAAGACAAAACTACCACTGAATTAATTTTGTTTTAGCTATCTGCTGCTAGGTTTGGTGCCTACACCTAATCATGGTTAGTATACCCAATGAGACTGCCTTGGATAAAAACATTTTTCCTATGCAAGCAGTTTTTATTTGGAGATAAATTATTTGCTAGGAATATGATCTCATGTCTACTTTTTCCTCTCAGCATTGAGACCCCATTTGCCTCAAACTTGTATAGACCCTGTGTATGCTGTCACAGTCTCTGTGATTTCATATGTGTTTCAGCCCTGTTGTGTCTGGAAGACAATCTCCTCGGTGCCATTCTTCCCCTCTGACTTTTAAAACCTTTCTGCCTTTCTTCCTAATAGCTATCTGAGCCATGAGGGGAGGAGTTTGGTGAAGGCATCATACATACACAGGACTGACTGTTCCAAAGCCTTTCATTCTCTGTGCATTGTCAGGTTGTGGATCTTTGTACTTGTTCACATATACTACAAGTGGAAACTTCTCTGATGATGACTGAGTGATCTCTGTGTACAGCAGAATGTTACTAGAAGTCATTTTGTTTCTGTGTTCCTTTAGCAGAACAATACTATTTAGTTTCGCCCCAGGCCCATGGCTTAATTTATCTCAGGTTCTTAACCTCACAAGAAGTATTAGCTATTGGTTCCAACTCATGGAATTCTAAAGTTTTAAATTTCTGTTTTTACTTCTTTCCCAACCCAGAAGTCATTGAATAAAGATTTGTTCAGTTTCCGTGAGTTAGTAGGCTTTCTTTTGTGTCTGTTTTTCTTGAAATCAAGCTTCAATCCATGGAGGTCTGATAAAATACAAGGGATTATTTCAGTATTCTAGTATTTGTGGAGGCTTGCTTTGTGACTGACTATATGGTCAATTTTGGAGAAGGTTCCATGAGGTTCTGAAAAGAAGGAATATTCTTTTGCGTTTGGATGAAATGTTCTGTAGCAATCTCTTAGGTCCTTCCCCATCTCTTTTGATTAATTTTAGTAGAAAATCAAAATTTCTGGATAAATATTGACTATTTCTGCACACTTCTTGTTTTAGTTTCCTTGGAAAACCTTATTCTAGCTCTTTATCTTGGGATAATGTCTTTATTGCTGAGGTATGTTTCTTGTATGCAGCAAAATGATGGATCCTGTTCTTGAATCCGTCCTGTCAGTCTGTGTCTTTTTATTGGGGAATTAAGTGCAATGATGTTTATAGATGTCAGTGAGCAATGATTGTTGCTTCTTGTTATTTTGATGTTGGTTGTGGCAGTGTGTGCGTGTGTGTGTGTGTGCGTGTGTGTGTATACACCTTCCTTTGGTTTTGGGGTTATTTCTTGTGCTTTGCTGGGTGTAGTTAGCTTCCTTCGATTGAAGTTTTCCTTCTAGTATCTTTTGTAATGTTGGGTTTGTAGATAGGTAGTGTTTAAATTTGGTTTTTGGTGGAATATATTTTTTTCCATTGATGGTGATTAAAACTTTTGCTGGGTATAGTAGTTTAGGTAACACCTGTCATCACATATGATCTGTAAGATATCTGTCCTGGACCTTCTGGCTTTAAAAGTCTCTATTGAGAAGTCAGATATAATTCTGATAGGTCTGTCTTTGTATGTTACTTGGCCTGTAACCCTTGCCGCTTTTAATATTCTTTGTTTTTTTTTCTGTATGTTTCAGTGTTTTGATTATTATGTGGTGAGAGTATTTTCTTTTTTGGTCCAATCTATTTAGTGTTCTCTAGACTTTTTATATGTTCACAGGCATCTCTTTCTTTAGCTGGGAAGTTTTCTTCTATGATTTTGTTGAAAATATTTTCTGGGCCTTGGAACTGGAAGTCTTATCCTTCTTCTACTTCTATTATTCTTAGATTTAGTTTTCTCATAGTGTTCCAGATTTTGTCAATGTTTGTATTAGGAATTTTTTAGACAACATTTTCTTTGACCAATGCATCAATTTCTTCAATTATATCTTCTAGGCCTGAGATTCTTTCTTATATCTCTGGTAATCTGCTTGTGTTTGTAGTTCCTGTTCTCTTCCCTAGGTTTTCTATCTCCAGGATTCCCTCAGATTATTTTTTTCTTTATTCCTCTATTTCAATTTTCAGGTCGTGTGTGTGTGTGCCAATTTGTTCATTCCCTTCACCTGTTTGATTGTGTCTTCTTGCATTCCTTTAAAGGACTTATTTGTTTTCTTCGTTTGTTTAATTGAATTTTCCTTTATTTTTAAAGAAGTTTATTCATTTCCTCTTTTAAGGCCTCTATCATCATCATAGATTTTGATTTATGGTCACATCCTTGTGCATCAGTTTTGTTGGCATAGTCAGGGCTTACTGTAGTAGAATAGTTGTGCTATGAAGGCACTATATTGCACTGGCTCTTCAGAGTTATGTTCTTATATTGGCCTTTAGTCACCTGGATGTGCCTGGCTGATTCTGGCTTGTGTGTGTGTAGCAGTCTTCAGTGTTCCTGTGATGTGAATCTGGGTGTTACTTGTGCCGGAGGATTAAAGTAGGCCAGAAGAGCTGGGTTTGAACAACAGAGATCAGAAGGATAGCACCAAGATCAGGTCACCAGTAGGTTCCCCTGGGGACTCTGAATTTTACTGATGCTGGAGGCCTGGATGTTGCTGATGTAGCAGGCCTAGTGTCAGCCTGGATATTCCTGCTGCAGCTAATCTTGTGGGAGTTGGTGGAGTGATGGTCCACAACCACAATTAAGGTGGAGTTTCCTGCAGTAGCAAACTGAGTGGTACTGTTTCCCACCTGATCACCTCTAAATATTCCTGAAGTTTCAGGTCTGGTAATCCATGGTGGGGTTAGTTTGGATACTGTCGATGGATGCTCCTAGACATCCTTGAGATTGCAAGCCTGGTGACGCCAGTTGAAGCGGATCCAATAGATGAGGCTAGATGGTCCTGCTGTATCAGGCCTAGGTATTCCTGAAGTTGCAGGACTACTTATTCCCGAAGTTGCAGCCCTAGGGACCCCAGAGAGTGCATGTCCAGGAGATAGATATGGATATTCCTCAAATTGTAGACCTGGTGACCCTAGGTGGAGCTGGTATGGATACTGGTGGTAGATGCTCCTGAAGTTGCAGGTCTGGGGATCTGGAAGATGGAGCTTGTAGGGCTTGCTCTCAGCTCAGGGAAGTGAAGTATCCCACAGCACTTGGTGGAGTTGGGACTTGTTGAGGGAGAGAAGAGGAAGGATCTAATCTGGGTGTTGTGGTTGAAGGCCTAGGGACCCCAGGTGTAGCAGGGTCAGAAAAATAAATGGATGCTCTTGGTGAGTGTGGCCTTGTAACCTCCAACAGGGCAAAGGTTGGTAACATTAACCATTTTAAAGGTAAGGCTGTTGGTTTACTGATACTTTCAGACATTTTTGTTCTCTCTAGTGGAACTGTCCTTCCTTTGATTGATGGGCTACTTGTGGCTAAGGCCAGAGCAGTGTTGCCTTCTGTAATATGCATTAGATCTCTAATACCTAATTTACTTTTCTCTAGTTGCTCTGTAGATTGCTGACAGGAAATACCTGGCCCTTGTTTTGTGTTGCAAGTTATGCTCTATGACCCTTGGGGAGTGTCCTGTATTTAAAAAAAAATTATCGAATGGGGGATTTTCTATCAGTAGGGGATAACTTGCTGTCCTACATTCATTAGTCCAAGACTTACCCTTACAACACATTCTATAAATCCCAGATATATGATATCTTCAAGAGAAGTCTCTAGCAATGCCTTGTCTCAAATCTCTTTTCAAAGTACCTCATCCCCCACAGTAAAAACAATATACATTTTGATACCTAGGGTTATTGTCTTTCTTGTCCAGTTATATAATAACTAGGGTCAATATCAGCAGTAGTTCTTATCAGTTCATCCATGGGTGATGATTGGGCTCTTAAAGGTCTAAGAATTTTTTTGCACCCTCCATTTGCATTTTTGAAAGCTAAGTTTCAAATAATAACTATCTCATATCAGGATCACATATTGCCCTGTTTATAGTGGATGGTAATCTCCATAAGAAATCATTAAATCTCTCTTGGATTTTCAAAATCTTTGGCAATGACATAGATATTTTCCTTTTCATTCATCTTATTCTAGGCTCTTAAAGCTACCAAAGTATATGGATTATTAATAGAAGCACCAAAATGCATCTGTTTTCATAAATCAATATGTTGACCTTCATCTTAAATTGATCTTTCATGATATTAACACACTTAGACCTATTATGATATTCCATAATTGCATCTCCTTCTGGCCACCATGTCAGTCATTGTAGTTGAAAACCATCTTCCAGTACTACTACTTCTAAATCTTTCCAGTCTTAGGGGATAATCCTGGTTTTGGGTAGCCCAGGTATTTAACATCTGTCTCACATAGAGTTAGTGCATTCCAATACCCCTGTAATGCTTAATCTCTGGTAAAATAGATGATATTGAGCACAAGTTTGTTGAGAACAGACTATTTCAAAATGGCTGCTGATCCTTCTCACCAAACATGAGCATGACAAGTGTTTTTGTGATCTTCATTATGATGTTTCTATAGGTAAAGTGAAAAGGAATTTTTGAATCCTTTGAAAAGTCAAAATACTGTACAAAATATAAATATACACATACATGTACACATCCACATATGCATATACATATATATCACTATACCTGTAGTGGCATGTCAATTACACTATTGGTTTTTCTACCCAATGCTGGACTACATAGAAGTTATTGTCCCTGTGCTCTATTTGGTATGATTCTTTAATCTTCTTCTCCAGTTTCTAGGGCTGCAGTTTTTTGTTTGGCTTCACTTTTCAGATCAATCTCCAAATAATCTTTATTATTGTTCTTTTATTCAATCATTTTGCTTCTGTGAATCTTAGAGATGACTTTCACACTCACATGCTTTATCAAAAGTCAAGAGTCATGTTATTTAATTTTTATTGCTTAATAATATTCCACCATATGGCATTATATCTTAGCAAGAAATATGTGTGTATACATTTTGGAGTGAGTTTTTGAGGGCCTGCTTATGTTGGCCACAGGTAGAGACTGGATGTCTTCCTCAGTTGTTCATCATATACCTTCAAGTATCTCTAATTCATATGTGTTCCTTTTGCTATGCTATATCCTTAGCTTGTTTTGTAGAAATATTTGACTCTAACCATCATTATCCCTTGTTTACAAACAAGAGTGAAAGTTATATTGATATAGTATATTTTCCATTGTCTTTGCCTCCATACTAAACGCTTGGAAATATTGGTGAATTGTCATATATCAAAGAGTGGAAAAAATCAGTCTTATTTCTTGGAAGATTATTATTGAAAACCAAAATCTTTATCCCTCTGACTTCACATATAAAAACATTCCCTAAACATGGTTAAGACTGAGATGTCATTTTGTCCAAAAATCCATAATTTATAAAGAACTCAAGAAATTAAACACCAAGAAACCAAATACTCTAATGGAAAAAAAAAGGGGGAAACAGAGCTAAACTGAGAATTCACAAAGTAGGACTCAATAATGGCAATGAGACATCTGAAGAAATGCTCAACTTCCCTAATCATCAGAGAAATGCAACTCAAGACGACTCTGAGATTCCATCTCTCACCTGTCAGAATGGCTAAGATCAAATTCTCAAATGACAGCACATGCTGGTAAGGGTGTGGAGAAATGGGAACACTCCTCCATTGCTAGTGGGAGTGCAAACTTGTACAACCACTCTGGAAATCAGTCAGGTGATATCTTAGAAAACTTGAACTAGCTCTACCTCAAGACCCAGCCATACAACTTCTGGGTATCTACCCAAACTATTCCTCACCAAACCACAAGGACATAGCCTAATCTATGTTCATAGCAGCCTTATTTGTAATAGATAGAAAGTAGAAACAACCCAGATGTCCCTCAACTGAGAAATGGTTTTAAAATGTGGTATATTTACACAATGGAATACTACTCAGCCATCAGAAACAACGAAATCATGCAATTCACAGCCAAATGGATGGAACTAGAAAAGCTAATCCTGAGTGAGCTAACCCAGACTCAGAAAGATGCACATGGCATCTATTCACTTATAATTGGATTTTAGCCATAGAGTACAGGATAACTAACCTACAACCAACACACCAAAAAGATCAGGAACATAGATTGTTACCTATCAATGGGACAATTTGCCCTAGGGGTGCTACCATGTAGGCCCCCAGTGCAAGAGGAAGCTCTTAACCCTCATATGACTGTTGAACTGAGGGGTGCTGATATATAGGGACACTCCGAAAAGAAGGAGTTAGATGGGTGGGAGAGGGAGGAGAGGGTAGGAGAGTGGAAGCAGGAGGAGTGGAAAGAGGGCACTATGATGAAGATGTAACTTGATGAAATAAATAAACTTTATAATAATAAAAAAGAAATAAAAACAATTGTAAGTGAACCTTGAAGACCTGAAAATTATTCAACCCCCTTCAAAGGACACAACTGAAGGAAGGCCTCATGGGTTACTGAAAATTCGAACTACGTTGGATATGTCAGAATAAATCTTGAAGAAACTCTGCCAGACTCTGAACAAGTTAAGCTCATTCCCCTAAGGCTTGCCGGAATCCCCCAGCACTTCGTCCTTACTCCCTTTACCTAACTCAGACACCTGCTATCATCCTCATCCTGATACCCAATGTGAAACAATTTAAAAAGGGAAATTGCCATTGTCAGAAAAATTAAGAAAGTAGCAACTACAGAATTCCATAACTGTCTTTTTCTCCACATTCTCCAACCCCCCCCCCCCCCGTATAATCTTCAAGTATCCTGTTCCCTCTTCTCAGGCATATCTCCCACACCATGCCATCTCACTCTAAGCCCTCATGCTCCTGACCCTTGCTGGTTGAAATAATCTTTTCTGATGCTGTAAGACTGATTTCTTTCTTCCTTCTGTCTTTATACTGTCTCAAAATTCTAACAGTAATAGGAATGCATTCTTCTATGTATGATTATCTTTATTCATCTCTTTCTCATATTCTACAACTTTTACAGTATAGGTCAAATTTTGCTATTCCCAGTCCTTCTATACAGTAAATATAAAAATACATAAATAAAACGGTAAATTATTAAACAAATATGTTGTTTTTTACTTCATAGAGAGAAGGTGAAGTGTAGTCTAAACAATATTGTATTTAAAGCAAATGCTTTATAATTTTGTTTATTCTGGGATGAATATTTTCCCAGTTATTATTTTTTAAATTGAACCATAAGTTTGTTTTCTAGTCAGTAGGATATAATATATAATTACCTATAAAACTTCTGAACCTGTACCCGAAGTTCTTTAGGATATTAGATTTATTCCTTTTCCTAATCTTCAGTAGATTCTAGACTGTAATTTTAGGAGGGTAAAACAAGCATGCAAGGGTGGTTTTTCCTAGATCTATTTTTCATATCAGAGTTATCATTGACTATCTTAACTATATCATAAACAAACAAACAACAACTTTTGAATATGATGAGACAAAAGCAGATTTTGACATTATTGTGTTATTTATTTTCTACTCTCACTAATTGCTATACTCTGATGATGTACAAAACAATCTTCAGTTTAAAAGTAATGTGACAATCCGAATAATTAGCAGGACATGGCAAACGAAATTCACAATAATTTTGTAAAAAGTATTTCTATACCTTGCATGAGAGAATCATCTCCAGTCAGTGTTGAGGTAGTACCAAATCCATGTGACTTATCATTAATAGTGAAATTTTGACATTTAGTACATTGGTTAGTTTGACTTTAGGAGCAGTGATGCAAAACTTCATCCTTCCTTTCATTATATTTTTTTCATCTGCCATTAAGGAAGGGAATGCAGAAAAGTCTCATTTCCACCACGTAAAATATATTGTTGATGATATAAATATCTATCTTATACTCAGAGTTTTTAGAGGTTATTCATTAGAAATATTTTGATAGGAGTTTTCTACACTGAGCTGTTTTGTGGTGATCTGAAAGCTGCTTGTATTCTATTGCTAATTACTGGTTCCAATATCTGGGTGCCACTCAGACAAGGACATTGTCATGATGAGGATATTATGTACAGCTGTCTTTGTTGTGTAAACCTTGCTCTACCTAATTTAAAGTTGGTTGGTTGAATAAAAATCTGCAACCTGGATTGGGTAGAAGAGAGATATGTGGGGAAATGTTTGGTGGACTTTTGGAACAGAAAGGAAGAAGCCATGGGGAAGAAAGGAGAAGATATGCCATGGATTAGATGGAAGACCATCATTCCACATGGTTAGAACATCAACATAGTATGGAGAAAAACAGCCCAAGGGGAAATATGTATATATTGTGGTTTTATTTGGGGTTAGCACAAGGAAATCATGCAATTTGCTGCCAAATGGATGGAACTAGAAAAGCTCATCCTGAGTATGCTAACCCAGACCCATAAAGAAGCACATGACATGAATTCATTTATAACTGGATTTTAGCCATATAGGATGGGATAACTATCCTACAAACAACAGACTGAAAGGAACATGAACAGGAACATGGACATTGTGGGACACTTTGCCCTAGTGGTGCTACCATGTAGGCCCTCAGCGCAAGAGGGAGTTCTTAGCCCTCATGTGACTGATGAACTGAGGAGGGCTGAGATGTGAGGGTACCCCACATTGGAGGAGTAGGATGGGGGGTAGAGGGTGGGAGGGTGGGACAGAGAAGGGTGGAGGGAGGGGGCTGTGATGGAGATGTAACTTGATGTAATAAATAAACAATATTAACAAAAGAAAAAAGGGAAAAAAGCTAACTTAGATGAGCTAAGATTACACAATCCAAGTGAAGGCTTGTTGAAATCTATTAAGTGTCTTTGTGTATTTATAACTGGTCTAAGAGATAACACTGTTGCCCTAATAAACATAAGTATCAATTATAAATATTAACATTTCCTTCAACAGAGCTGTTTGTATCTAGGGATACATACACTTCTGCTTATGTGAGTCAAATTAGAAAGGGAACATCAGTATTCTCCATAGTGGTGACTCCTCACCACACTCCAATAGAATATTGAATCCCAACTCAGCCCTAAAAAATATGAGCAACACTAAATGAACTACACAGGTTTTATTTATATATTTTATTAATTTATGTATTTATACCCATAAATGTATACAATTATAATTAAGTAAGAGAGCAAGAATTTGAGAAGAAGCTGCAGGGACATAAGTAAATTTGGAGGGAATAGGAGGAAGTAGGTTATGTAACTACAGTACTCAAATGTGAAATTCTCAAAAAGAAACTAAAAACTAATGCTAACTTGCTCAAGAAACAGTTCCTTTAGTGATTGGAGAGATGGCTCAGTGGTTAACAGCATGTATTATTGTTACAAAGGACCCCAGTTTGATTTCTAGCATCTAAATTAGGTGAATCAGAATGGACTGAACCTCTGTCTCTAAGGGATCTCATTCTCTCTCTCTCTCTCTCTCTCTCTCTCTCACACACACACACACACAAACACACACACACAAACATCAGCACAATATAAAAGTAAAATTTTACTTAAAAAATAAAGAAACCTAGTCATGTGATATTCCATAGTTGGTACTTACCCTCTACTAGAGACAAGCAGCAACTCAACATCTATTTTTGTAAAGGGGAAGATGTATTTGCTGTACAGAGAATTACTGGGCTCCAAAACCACAAGTCACCACTTTTGTGATTGTGATTTTTCTGTGGAGTCTTCCAAAGATCATTATACTGTCTTGATCATTTCTAGATGCTGTGCACATTTTCTGCTTTTTTTCCTTCTTTTAGTCTTTCCAACTCCTGACACCTGTCCACTGTGCCTTTGGGCATTCTCTGCTCATTATCAGTAAAACACTTCCAGATTCTCAATTTATTTTCCAAGGATGACTTCTGTGTTCTTCCAATGGACCTGACTTTCTCTAAGGACACTTCTTATGCTTGTTTTAAAAGTTGTTTTCTTTCTTGTAACCACACTTCCTTGCACCATCCTTATGCCTTAGGTGGAAAGAGAGACAGGAAGTATGAGTAAGTAAATATGTTCTCTTTCTTTTGCATGCTCACTGCAACTCCTCTAATTGATTGTTATGGTATCATACCTCCACTGGTCTTCGTTGTTGTAGTCATCTCTAATTACTATAATACCACACTCATTGATCTTTATATTACTGACTCTTTATATTAATTCTTGCCAAATCTACTCATTTCTAAGTTCTCTACTCATTTTATTCTCTGCTCCATTGTAAACAGTAAGTTTTTTCAATTTATACTGGAGTTTCTTATCATTTCAGAACACTCTCCTTAATGGTGCCACTTTGATAACTCTGGGTCCTACAAAGACTTAAAATCTAAATATCTTGAATGCTTTTAGTTTCAAATATCTGTTTTTCTAAATTTCTTGCTTAAATTCTACAGTATATCTTTATTCAGTCCCTTAACATGTCCTTGAACTTGAATATTTTATTTACTTCTCCCAAATCCCAACCAAATTAAAGCTTTATAGCTTTACTTTGTCTACTTGTGCAATTAAGATTGACAAATACTTGTGTACAATACAAGAATATCACCTTAAATTTTTGTTGATTTTATTAAACCTGGAGTTTTGGTGTGTGAGTGTGTGAGGACATCTCATTAAGTTTTCTTGACCTTAAACTATTGCACTCAAGAGGTCCAACCTTGTTTCTCTTTGCTGGAATTATAAGTGGATGCCACAGTACCTGCTTAATAATTTATCTAAATATTCATGATGCTTAAGGTCAACTCTGGGACCTTGTACATGATAGGAATGCACTCTAATACTGAGGTAAACCCTTAGTCCTTAGTTTTTTCTTAGTGTTCAATGGTTCCTTCTTTTCCATGTTACAACCTGTGTCCCAGGAAGACAATGCCCTCCAATTCCCATCGGAGGCAGCCCTACTTAAAAATAATATATAACATTTTTGAATATAAAACACATATATGAGAAAACAAAGTTTCAATACATCAAATTTAAAAGTACAACAAACTGAACCATGAAGGCAATATGTCTGTCATCAAATATATTTAGTTTGCTGCAAGGCTATTTGTGAGATCAGGAAGGTGTGATGGTTACTTTTAAATGTCAACCTGACAAAGGGTGTAGAACTCCTTAGAAAAAGAGTCTCATTGAGAGAGAATATAGATAAAACTGGCTTGTAGCAAGAGGCTTTTATTATTTTTGTATTTATTTACTCTAATTTATTTTACTATACTTAATTCCTTATGCCTCTAGTCCAAACCTCATTCCTACCAACCTCCCAACCCTAGGTGGGAGAGAAAGAAGGTTAGAGGTGAAAGAGGGCATAGTTCTCTTTAAGCTTCTTCCTAATGATTAGGGTCATTGGGTTCTTTGGGGGGGAATACCAGTAAAAATACAGCAGGAGAAAGCAGCAGGAAAAACAAGCAGCCATTTGGGGGAGCACCAGCAGCCTGGAGAGCAGCAACCTCTTTCTTCTTTGTAACCCTCTGTCTTCTTTGTAGAAGACTTTTCTTCCACTTCTTTTTAGAGCCCCCTTCTCCTCTGGGATCTAGCTTTCTATCCATTTCTCAAGTCCTCTGAGTTAAACTTGCTCAGCTGGCTAAGCCATGCCCTTGCTAGCTCAGGAGACAGTTAACACTTTACATCTGTGTCCTTAACTAAAGCAGCTTCACACCTGGGATTAAACAAATACATTTTTATACTGGCTTTTGAGCATGTATGTTCAGGATGGTATTGTTTTGTTAATTGAAATGGGAAACCTTACTCACTGTGGGTGACACCATTCCATAGGAGAGAAAGTATACTTAACTATCTAAGAGAGTAGAAAAGCTAGCAGAGCAAAACCATCATGCATTAATTCTTTCCTGGCTGCTTCTTGACTGAGAATGTGAATTAAACAGCACTCTTGAGCTCCTGCCACAGTGACTTCCTTGAAATGGTGGACTGCAACCTGATAATGTGAACTTAAATAACATTCTCTCCTAAGTTGCTTTGTCAAGATATTTATTTTGTGAAAGCAGCAAAAACAAAACTAAGACAGAAGAGAAACCTTAGTTGATCCCAAAAGGCAGATATAAGAGGAGACCAAAGCAGCTAGAAGTCACAGGACTGCTGTACAGAGTCCAATTTATACATCTGCAGAGGAAGGAATTTCATAAAAGCTTTAAAACAATCGTTTGAGAGAAGCACAGGAAACACTGCTTAACACAGGTAATAATATGTTCCTTTTGAACAAACAGGAAATACTATGTAATTTATGCAAACTGGACAAAATTTAAAACAGTGTTTTTTCATGCGTCCTACCATGATGATAATGGAATGAACATATGAAATTGTAAGCCAGCTCCAATTAAATGTTTTTCTTAGTAAGAGTTGCCTTGGTCTTGGTATCTACTCACATAATGGAAACCTTAACTAAGACACCATGCCAATCCCAGTGTTTCCCTTTCTACATGAAGATCAGCATGTAATTATCAACTAGTTCTCCAGCTGTATACCTGCCTTATCTGCTGGCATGCTTCCCATAATGATGATAAGGACTAAACCTATGAAATTCTTGCATGTCTTCAATTAAATGCTTTCTCTTATTTTAGTTACTTTGATCATGGTGTATTTTTATACTACTACAACAGTGACTAAGATAGTTGTAATATACAAAGAATACCAAGATAAACTTATAAAAAATTTTCTGAGATGAAAATTACAATCTGTGAAATTAGATATTAATTGGAAATATAATTAGTAAACTAGTACATACAGCCATAAAAATCTATCTAAAATGATTCTTATCACTTAAATAATTTGAATCAGTCAAAGAAGCAAATCACTGAGCTGTTTCACAATCTAAAGTATAAGATTCATTGTCACTGCTTTATGGGCAGTAGGACCTAGGAGAATGGAGTCAATGAATGAAATGAACTATAGTCATAAGCAATAGACAACTTTATTCAGAGAAACAGACACTTTATACTCTGAGGGTTAAGCAGCATTGCCTAAGTAAAGTTCTTCGTTCTTCAAGTAAAGTTCCTTTTTTTCTTTTTTTTTCCTTTATTTTTTATTTCTTCAAGTTACATCTCAATCGCAGTCCCCTCCCTATTCCCCCTCCAGCCCCACCCTCCCACCCTCAACCCCCATCCTCTTCCCTTTTTTTTTCTTTTAAGTTTAAGGTATATCTTATTTCCCCCTACAGTTTCCCCTTTCAGTCCAACAAATGGCTCTTTCTCTTATAATAACAAATACAATACAGTACAACAGAGGTAATTAGGCCAGAGTTATGAGGGTTATATGGCTTAACGTAAATTCCCAATGACCAGTCCATATGTATTTGGTACCTGACTTTAACATTCTACTATCTAAATATCTCCATGAGTTTAAAGGTATATATCTGACTCAACATTCATACTAACTTGCAACACAATTTTAAAAGTATCTTCTTAGATCTATAACATTCTCTTGACTCCTAAACAACTCAAAATTTAATTATGAGACTCTAGCTATCTGTTCTTCAACAACCTCAGAGACCTGAGAAGGATAAATATATCTGATTTTATAGGAAGTACAGGGCCTGCAGCTTCCAAAACTAAGAAATGACATACCAGTGGCTGCCTGGACAGTTCCCATTTTCTCTCCTTACATTACAGCATCGATCTTCAGTCATTTGGCCCCGTTTCTCTGACAGACATTGATTGTAGAGCAGGGGTTATGAAGGACTTACCTTCCCTGTCTTGGCAGAGCTAGGCTGTCGACTTACCTGCTTCCAGGTTTTGTCCTTTTTGGACAGCATACTGTTTACAGTTGGGACAAGGGGCTTTTCCTACCAAGAGATAGGCTTGTGACTAATTCAATCATCTCCCATTGGAGATTCTTCGATGCTCATCTTCTACTTGGAGGAGAATAGGGGGTGCTGTCAGGAGTTGATATGTCTTAATATAAAAAAATCTAAAGGTACGAAAACATCTTTGAATGCCATATTCTGAAGATCTCTTGAGGTTTTTGAAGAGGCCCTATCTATCTCTTCTATTAGGGTAAGCAGATGTTGCTTGTCTCTTGCCGGTTTATTTCTGATTAGCTTAGAAAGTAACTATAATAGGCTGTCATAAGGCTCTTGTCTTGTTTTCTTTAAGTTTTCTCACATGCACTCAGAATTCTCACATGACTCCATTCTTGTACCATGTTCTGATATCTCTCCCATTTTAAATTTTTAAAAGAAGGATATCCAAAATAGTTTTGATTTGTGATGTTGTAGATGAATCTTTTTGCATCTAATGCATGAATATCCTACAAGCAAGCAAATTAAAAACCAAATGATTAATATTTGAATAATCAAAGCATCATCAGCCACCAATAACACAGGTCCAAATTATGTTGAGATTATTGGTTATTAGTATATTGAATAGAAAAAATAGAGAATACCTTGAAAAGAAGTTCATAAGTTTGTTAGTTCTGGAAGCTTGTAGAATATAAACTGACATTTCCCTTTAATATAAATACAGATATTGTAATATCCTATGAACACAGAAAATAAATTAAACACCAAGGAAATAAATAAATGCAGTCCCCTTTTCACATGAATGAATGAATCTCTTACAGTCCCAAGGTTCAGTCAGAAATACAGAGACATTAGTAAAAATTACAGAAGTTGGCTTATCCACTCTACATATTTAATAAAGGAGGATGAGAGATATAAGATCTGTAAACTTGTTCACAGGCACTCATCACAAATGTACAGGTGAAAGCATGTAACATTGCTGGAATGAGATGCTCAGGTGACATAGGGTTCTGGGTTTTATACAACAACAAAGTATTTAATACTCTGACATCAAGAACACAGATCAAAACTATGTCCACTATTGTTAATTATTATTATATTGATAAGCAAATCTAGAGAATAGTTTAAAAAGAGAGTGATATGATTAGTAGTTCTGGGAGTCTGTAGAATGTAAACTGATTCTATAACATCTTCCTTGTTGGTTAGGGCCTTGACTTGACTCCAGGTAAGCAGACTTGACATTTGATAATATGGCAACATCTCATTTTGTCCTTTGGCACTACTTATATTTCTGGTGACTCCCACTGTCTCCACACCATTTCTCTTTTGCTCTTGATGGATCAAGGCTGGGGGAGGAGAAGAGGATGGATCCATTTGCAATGGCAGATGCATACTCTTTCACAATTTTCTTCTGGAGAAGTAAAACAAGTCAGGTTAATGCATCAGTTTTCTCATTTTCTTCTGCAATAAAGCAAGGGAGGTTAAGGTTGCACAAGTATGAGTCTATTGCTGAAAATAATTCAACATGAGAGGAATCTCAAATAATGTGTAATCATTCATGAGTTAATCATAATAAATGAATCAAAACAGCCACTTTCACCTGTTGGGTTGAGGAAAATAAACTATTAATAGATTGATGGATATCTGAACCCTGAATCTCTCCTCTACACTTAGATAAAACAGCAATAATTTCAGGCAATGAAGGATACATATTTAAAGGAGATTCCAGTAAGGGAGCTGACACTCATCACAGATCAAGGCACAGTTGTCCATACACTGTTTTTTATGTTCAGTTTTTTCTGAAAGGTAAAAAAAAAAATCTCCTTTCTGTGTCCCCCTCCTTTTTTTAAACCAATATTAAGGTATGATCATCCAGTTTATATCCATTCAAGGAATTAGCAATCTCTTCTCCATGTATCCTCCTTGTTTTTCTTACGTATTTTAATAACAGTCCTATGAATTAATGCCCAACTGACCCAAAATTGAATGGGATCTTTTCCCCTAGTTTATATTACTTTTCAATATTCTTTTGGAGTCTGTCCCATACTTCTTCATCTAAAGTTCCTTCTTATGAAAACCAGGGGTTACAACCAATTTTTTAAAGAACTTGCAAGCAATCTAACAGATGTGACTTTAATACTCTTGTCTTCCTCATTTCTTTACAAAATGATACACAAGCTTAACAAAAGGCAAATCCTTCCCTTATTTCTGTCCCATCATTCTCACTCACCTCCTTCTCTGAGTGTCCCCAGTCTATTTTCTCATATCTGACTTCAACTTCTAGTTCAGATGTTATGAGTTTACTATTCTAGAGACAGAAGAACATGGGGGAATGTAGCCAGTAAATGAGGTAATCTAAAGTTTCATGCAACAGCCAACTTTATTCTGACCATCAGATAGAGTATACTCTGAGAGTTAAGCAAGGTTAACGGAGTAAAGTTCTTATGAGTTCAAGCTGCATATAATCAAAAGGACAAGCAACATTTAGCAAAAACATGTTTTTCCATAGAGGCATGTTTGATTAACATCAGCAAGCAATCGTGAATAATCTGAAGTAAATTCACTCTTATCAGTTACATCAGGGAGGAGCACACAAACAAATTCCAAGAACAATTCCATGTTCTGAAGAAACTGAGATCACAAGACTCTTGTTTTGTTTGCTTGAAGTTTTCTCACAACTCAGAATTCTTCTCATATGACTGCGTTCTTGGACCATGTTTTGAAAATACATAAATAAATTTTCAGTACATGTACTAGTCACAAGAAAAGCAAATAAAATTGGAGACCTAGCAGTGAATCTTATATAAGCACAATGATTTTTAATTCATCAGAAATTTATGTGTGAAGAAAATGTGAAGAATATAAAACTGTTACCCTAAACTGTTTCATACTATGAAGCGTGATTTTAAATTTTTGCTGTTTACAAAATTAATTAATATTTTTATACCAAGATAAGTGAATTAAAATATTTGAAGAGGTACTTATAGATATCTTTCAGTGGTATTTTAAAATCTCTTGTTCTATCATTTATCTAATCAATATTTTTTACAAATACTTATATAATAGTTTACATATATTGTATATGTATATACTTATATGCAGAGGAACATACAGAAAGAGCTAGTTTTAAACAAAGTCAATAAAATTATTTGGTAAAATTAGCAAGCTAGTGTAAGTCAGGCTTAAATTAAACCTCAAAACTATAAAATTACCAAATATTCAAGAAAAAATGTAAAAATTCTTCTGAATGCTCTGCAATCTTAGATCATGGACTTATTTGGAAAACCCTACAGAATAATATGGCAGAAGCAAAATAAACAATGACTTAATGCATTCATTTTAGTAGAAAAGCTCCAGGAAATAGTCTTTAATTGATTTTTATGTTTCATGTTCTATAATTACCCATTTACACAAGACTCAGAATGAGGAAAAAATAGTGTTTGGTATAGCTTAAACCACAGTTTAACAAATAGTAGTTTATGTCTGATCCATACATAGAATTCCAGAAATGCTTAAAATCTCTAGTTCTCAACAGTACTATTTGAACAAACCATTTAAATACTTAAATATAAACTAATTGTTTAATTTCTTTTTCTCATTGAATATTGAGACTCTTACTCGGTATAGGACTAGGGTCCCCCTTTGCCACATAGGCCTTTACTTCAAGAAGATCATGTTAAATACAGAAGATAATATGTGAACCAACAATTATGGTTAGAAACAGAAGGAAAAACAATGAATGATAATGTCGTATCATTGCAGATGTTAGGAACAAGTATGTTAATTATGTTAACATGACTAAAAGGTTTATTTTTTTCAACTAAATGTAAGTACAATTAAGAAAATTTTTAATTTATTTTTTTATTTCTTCAAGTTACATCTCAATCACAATCCCCTCCCTACTCCCCCCTCCAGTCCCACCCTTCCACCCTCTTCCCCCTCAACACCCCTTTCCTCTTCTCTTTTTTTTTTTTTTTTTTTAAGTTTCAGGTATATCTTTTTTTTCCCCAACAGTTCTCCCTTTCAGTCCAACAAATGGTTCTTTCTCTTATAACAATAAATACAATACAAAACAACAGAAATAAATAGGACACAATTATGAGAGTTATATGGCTTAGCATACATTCCCAATGTCCAGTCCATACGTATTTGGCATCTGACTTTAACAGTCATTTTTAAGGGGAAAATGATAAATAAAGGCATTCCAAGTACAGGAAATAGTACATAACATATGCTACAATAGGAAATAGCATGTTAAATGTTCTTTTCCCCTCATTATTACACCCTGTAAGTCTGCAATCCACTGGGGAAATAGAGATTCCAGAGAGTAAACTCAACATTTAAAAATAATGACATTGTAGTAACTGGAAAAGTAGATATTTGCTAGAAAATCACCTGGGGACATGCAGAAAGTAGGACTATGGCACTTTTACTTGTCCATTGGTAGTACTTCTGCTTCAGAATGCCAAAACAAGACAAATATTTGGCAAGCACTGTAAACTCATTATTAATTGGACTTGCTCCTTCTTGGCATATCTTCAGCTTCATTCACTTTCAGCATTTCTTTCTCACTTTTACTGCTACCAGCTGAAAGGAGAAAGGTTTATCAACAGATGTGTATCATATATACCCATACATACACATACACACATATGCATATGCATACATATGCACTCATATGCGTATGCTCCTACTCACATACAGATATACATACACACACATATAAGTATATGTGACTGATTCTTATCTGGACAACTAATTTTTTTCTTCAAGGAGATAAGTAATGCTTTCAATTTCATATGTCACTTTTAAATGTTATTCTTGATCATATTCACTTTCCACTATTTTCACCTAATTTCCTCTCACTTCTTTTCCCAGATGTCATCCTTAGAGCAACCATTAACAGACTACAGCACCTCCAGGAGTGGTGGAGTCTATTATACTTTTTCCACTTATGTGGAACTCTTGACTCATCAATTTTACATTCAATATACACAACACCTCATTATTCTGAAGATATGGGGTTTGATATAGAGAATTACTTTGAACACATATATTTTAACTATTTACATGCAATGTAAATGAGATGTGGCTTTCATTTTGCATTTCCAGTTATTAATAATTTTGTGTTCTGGGTTCTTTTTTCTCTTCGTTTTACTATTTACTTTTGTGTTTTGAGACAGAGTTTCTCTATTTAACAGTCGTGGCTGTTCTAAAACTCTATGGACCAGGCTGTCCTGGAACTCACAGAAATTCTCTTTGCTTCTGCCTCTAGAGTGTTGGAATTAAAGGTGTACAACACAAGCCCATCCATGCTTCCCCAAATTAATGCCTACTACTTCCTGTATTCCTAAATCTAGCAATACCAAAATCTACACAAAATTAATAATATACCTTTTTAGAACCTATATCTGAAGTAGAATTGTGTCTATTAATATAGCCAATCACAATTTGTATTCCTGGTAGGAGTGGAGGTGTTAAAAATAGCAGACATATTTGGACTTCCTTTCACCTATAACTATCACACGTTTTTTTTTTTCTTTTTAAATTTATTTATTTATTTGTTTATTTATTTATTTATTCCATCATAGTGTCCTCTTTCCACCCTTCCCAGTCCCGCCCTCCCACCATCTACCTCCTAACCCTTCCATCCCACTCCTCTGGAGTGGAGTGTCCCTACATAACAGTCTCCTGCCCCACTTAAGCAGTCATATGAGGAGGGCCAAGAGCCTCCACATACACTGGAACCTACAAGGCACTACCACCAAGGAAAAGTGTCTCAGTGACAGGGAGAAAAAACAAACAAACAAACAAAAAAAGTCTATGTCAATGTTCTCTTTGGTGTGTTGGTTGTAGTATAGACATCCTGTAATATATAGCTAAAATTCGACTATAAGTGAATAGATGCCATGTGCATCCTTCTGAGTCTGGGTTAGCTCACTCAGGATGAGCTTCTCTAGTTCCATCCATTTGGCTGCAAATTGCATAATTTCCTTGTTTCTGATAGCCAAGTAGTATTCCATTGTGTAGATGTACCATAGTTTTTTAATCCATTCTTCAGTTGAGGGACATCTGGGTTGTTTCCAGTTTCTAGCTGTTAAAAATAAGGCTGCTATGAATATAGATGAAGAAACTTCCTTGTGATTTGGTGAGGAGTCATTTGGGTGTATACCCAGAAGTGGTATGGCTGGGTCCTGAGGCAGAGCTATTCCAAGTTTTCTAAGATATTGCCAGACTGACCTCCATAGTGGTTGCACAAGCCTGCACTCCCACCAGCAATGGAGGAGGGTTCCCTTTCTCCACACCCTCACCAGCATGTGCTGTCATTTGAGCTTTTGATCTTAGCCATTCTGACAGGTGTGAGATGGAATCTTAGCGTTATCTTGAGTTGCATTTCTCTGATGATTAAAGATGCTGAGCATTTCTTCAAGTGTCTCTCAGCCATTAGGGATTCCTCCTTTGTGAATTCTCTTCTTAGCTCTTTTCCCCACTTTTTAATTGGATTATTTGGTTTCTTGGCATTTAATTTCTTGAGTTCTTTGTAAATTTTGGATATTAGCCCTCTGTCAGATGTGGGGTTGGTGAAGATTTTTTTCCCAATTTGTAGGCTGCCATTTTGTTTGAATGACAGTGTCTTTTGCCTTATGGAAGCCATTCAGTTTCATGATGTCCCATTTATTGATTGTTGGTCTTAGGTCCTGAGCTGTTGGTGTTCTGTTCAGGAAGTTGTCAACTGTGCCAATGATTTTGAGAGTTTTTCCCACTTTCTCTTTGTTAAATTTGCATGTTTAAAAATAATTCAGGAGTCAGGAGTCTGAAATGTGACTATTGCTGGCTTCACTTCCCTACTTTTGAAAGGAATGGACCTACAAAAAAATCTTATTTGTTCAGGATGGTTGGGAATCTTACATCCCACAAAACTTGATTATTTTCTCTTTTAAAATTGGATGTCTTGTCCTGAGAAGATGTTTTCCATGGCAAAAGAACTTGCTATACAAGTCTAATGATTTGAGTCAGAGCCACAGAACACATACAGACCAAGGACACAATACTGCAAGCAACTTTAATGCCAGCTGACCATTAGGAGACTGAGATATAGATATAACTGTTCATAGCTCTCAAATCAGCTTTCTTTCAGTATACAGAACTCAACAATAAGAGATTCTGTATTAAATGAAGTAAAAGGCAAAAACAGATGAATAACTTTAACTTCTGACCTTTGTATGGGTGTACACACATAAATACACATATATTAACAAAAGTAAAATTAAATGAAACATCTTTAAAACGTCATTTTTCTTGGTCCCATTTCAATTAGAAATCTAACTCTCTAACATGGAATACTGTCCAGGGTCCCTTCTCTATATGAAAAAGGTCATTGATTTATCTCACACTTAACTTTAGATGTTCTAACTTTTGTTTCATGGGTTCTTATAGTCATTAAGATGTTCACAGGAATGCTAAAGAGGACATTGCTCGATTGGTTCTGGCAAAATTTTAAATACATCGTTTAAAAAAATTTTCCAATTCTGTTTCTTAACAAAGGATATCACTGGGCTAAAGACTGCAAATCTCAGGAGGCAATCCAAACTAAGCTTTTAAACTCCCAGCTGGGCAACCCTCAGCCCCAGCAAGAGGGAATTCTAACTTGAACATTTTTTGGGCACTCCCTATTTTTCCTCACTCCCCAATGATGACCAATTTAGGTAAATGAGTGGAGACTGGTGCAGATGTCACCATCATCACTGAGATGGAAGCCCTCTGCTTCCCTCATTGGATGTTCAAGGCAGTATCAATCATCCCAGGTGTGAGAGGCCTGCAATCCACCTGGGCTACACTGCACGCAGTCAAATGGAAGGATCTGAATGGCAACCAGGGATAATTCTCCCCTATTACTGCTGATGTCCCTCAAACCCTGTGAGGGAGAGATATCCTTGAGGATACAGGGTTGCAATCACAACTGATGAAAGGACCTTCTATGATGATATTGTGGCTTATGATAATCTTGGCCCATCAAGCCGCAATTCTGAGGCCCATCGCCAAATTTGGAAGCCACTGCCCACCCAAGGTATCATTTAATCAAGGTACCTGAGCCTATACTGCTGGCCTGGCTCTCTGAAGCAGACATCGGGATGGAGCAGTGCCCTATCATAGCACCTAAATTATCTGCATGGCCTGATAACAGTGACCACATCCTGCCTTTGCATTGGGCCTCATTCCTGCTAGGGCAGGGCATATTCCTTCTACATATTCCTTCATGGAGGGGAGGGGCAGCTCAGTGCCTGGGAAGACTTCCAGAAGTCTTTGGGAGTGAACCTAGCTAGACTCCTAGCAGCAGAGAATATGGAGTTTGAAGAAAGGACCTCCTGTAGCCAAGTGGTACTTACAGTGGAGGGAGGGGGCCATCAATTCAACCACAAAATCTTCGACCTAAAATTTGTCCTGCCTACAAGAAGTACAGTGATAAAGATGGAGCAGAGATTGAGGGATTGTCCAACCAATTACTGGCCTAACTTGAGACACACTCCATGGGAGAAAGCCAAGCCCTGACACTATTAATGATACTCTTATATGATTGCAGACTCAAGCTTAGCATAACTGTCAACTGAGAGGCTTCATTCAGAAGCTGATAGAAACAGAGAAACTACTAGCCAAACAACAGACTGAGCTCTAGAGTCTTATGGAAGATTGGGAAGAGGAATTGAGAAAGCTGGAAGGGTATAAAGGTCACCACAAGAAGATCTACAGAGGAAACTAATCTAGGTCCATGGGTGCTCAGAGACTGATCCACCAAGCAAAGAGCATGCACGGGCTGGACATAGGCCTCCTACACCTACGTAGCAGATGTGCAGTTTGCTTTTCATGTGGGTTCCTTAACAATTAGAGTGGAGTTTGTCTCTGACTCTGTTGCGTGTATTTGGATCCCTTTCTCATATCTGCACTTCATTGTCTGGCCTCAGTGGGAGAAGGAATGCTTAGTCCTGTTGCATTGACTTGATGTGTCAGGATGAGTTGTTATATAAGGCGGAGACTCTCCTCATCAGATGAGAAACGGGTTTTTCGGGATGGAGATATGAGGGTGGGTCTAGGAGGAGAGAAGGGAGTGGTCTGTGATCAAGCTGTAAAGTGATTAAGTAATTTAATTAAAGGGGAACAACATAGTATATAAGCAAAACTCTTGAAGGACAAAAAAAAAATAATCACTGAGTTCATTTTTTTTTGGCCAACTATGGCGAGGGATGGGGCTTGCTCTTAAGTATTCTTTGTATGTCTAGTGAATGACACTCCATTGGAGAAAACATTTTGTTTGCAAGTAGTTATCAATTGGAGATAGCTTCTGAGTTAGGAATGGGAATTTGTGTCTACTTTTGTTCTGAGCACTGGGACCCCATCTGGCTTTGACTAGTACAGGCCCTGGGCATTTTGCCATAATCTCAGTGAGTTCATATGTGCATCACTACTACTCTGTCTAGAAGGTCTTCTTTTCTTGGTGTCTTCCATTTCCACAGTCTCTTACATTATTTTTGTCTCCTCTTCATCAGAATTCCCTGAGCACTATGGGGAGAGATTTGATGGAAAATCCCAATTATGACTAAGTGATCCAAGGTATCTCGCTCTCTGCAGTTTGTCCAGTGGTGGGCCTCTATACTTGTACCTGTCTACTGCAAGAGGAAGTTTCTCTGATGGCTCAGCAAGACACTGACATACGAGTAAAGCAGAATGCTGTTAGGAATAATTGTATTGTTATGTTTCTTTCCCAGAAACAGTAGTATGTACTTTATCCCTAGTCTCATGGCCTATCCATTCATTTACCTGAGAATTTCATTTTTTAAAAACATACAAGTTATACTCCATAGTGTAAATGCACCACATTTTCTTTATCATTTCTTTTTCTTTTTTCTTTTTTTTTCTTTTTCAAGACAGGTCTTCTCTTCATAAAAATCCCTGGCCTTGACCTCATAGAGATCCACTTCCTCTGCTTTCTGAGTGCTGGAATTTAAGGCGTGTACCACTATACCCAGTCCTATCATCATGAAACCTAGAATGTTTCCAATTTTTTGCTATTATCAACATAACACCTATGAACATAATTGAGGAACTGTCTCTGTAGTAGGATGTGGAGTCCTTTGTTTATATTCCCAAAAGTGGTATAGCTGGGATCATAAGGAAGTTATTTTCCAAGCTTCCTGAGGAACCACCACAAGTTCACAAGTAATTTCTATAAGTAGCTGTATAAGATTTTTGCCTCCATCTGGATGACTATTAGCCTTACTGTACATCCTCTTCAGTATAATTGTAATTTATTTTGTTGATCTTGGTCATTCTAACAGATATAAAACAAAATCTCAAAGTAGTTTTGATTTGCATTTCCCAAAAGACTAACAAAGCTGAACATTCCTTAAATATTTTTCAGCCATTTGAGTTTCCTCTTTGGTAATTACCTGTTTAGATCTGTACCCCTGGTTTTTTTATGTTTATTTTTTACTTCAAGTTACATCTCCATTACATTGCCCCCTTTTCACCCACTGCCCTCCTCCCCTATCCTTCCTATCCTACTCCTCCAGAGTGGAGTGTCCCTGCATATCAGTCCCCTACCCCAGCTCAGCAGTCATATGAGGGATAAGAGCTTCCTCATATGCATGGGAGCACCACCAGGGCAAAGTTTCTCATTAAAAGGTGACAAAGTCTATAATCCTGCTCCTTTTGGTGTATTGGTTGTAGTATAATTATCCTGTACTATATAGCTAAAATCTGATTATAATTGAATAGATGCCATGTGTATCCTTCTGAGTCTGGGTTAGCTCACTCAGGATGAGCTTTTCTACTTCCATCCATTTGGCTACAAATTGCATAATTTCCTTGTTTCTGATAGCTGAGTAGTATTCCATTGTGTACCACAGTTATTTTTATCCATTCATTGGTTGAGGGACATCTGGGTTGTTTCCAGTTTGTAGCTATTACAAATAAGGTTGCTATAGTTTTTAAATGATATCCAGGTTTTTAAGTTAATATGTTTTGGATATTAGTCCTCTATCAAATGTGTAGTTGATAAACATTAGTTCTACATTCTGTAGGCTGAAAATCTGTCTGAATATCAATTTCCTCTGCCATACAAAAAATTTGTTTCAACTCATTAATTATTCTACTTAGTACATATATTATAGGTGTTCTCTTCAGAAAGTCTTTTCTTGTTCCAATGAGTTCAATACTCTTCCACACTTTCTCTTCAACCACAGTCGGTGTACTTGATCTTATGTTGATTTCTTTGATCTATTTGAAGTTGAGTTTTGTGAAGGGTGATAAATATGTGTAGAAATAATTAATTAAATCATTTACCTGTGTTTATATTATATTTAATTGGTTGGCAGTGTTAATCATTAACTCACTATTATAAATGAGCACACACAGACAGCTGATGGATTTTATCAAACCTTAGCTTGGATAGTGCAATCTTGACCCATCTAAACTAATTTATACTTCTATCCCCCAAAGTGCCCCTATATATACATACATCCCCTGGGCTTTTGTTCTCCACACTATGCCCAATGTTCTAGGCTACATGGAATGAGTTTCTTTTCTCAAATCCATAGTGTGTGTGTCCTCCTTCCTGGTCTGGCCACTTCTCAAGATCCTTTGTCTGCTCCAGAAGCCTGTGAACCTTTCCCTATCTACCTTTCTCTCTACTCAATCACAGCCTTTGGCATTTTATTAAAGCCAATCAGAGATAATGATTAGAAAGCAAGGTAACACAGCAGTATTTCATGTACAGCAAGCAGGGCTCTGGGAGGAGGTTAATTAACATTTAGAATGCAAAACATCAGCTCCTCAATACAGATCTATTTGGATTCTTTGACCTGCACCCATCCCATTTGCCTAGCACCATTTTTTTTTTTTTTAAGCTGCTATCTTTTTCCAGTTTGCATTTCTGGCTTCTCTATAAAGAAGCAGGTGTCCATAGGTGTATGAACTTATTTCTGGAACTCTAATTTTACTCCACTGATTAATGTGTCTGTTTTTATGCATTATTTTAAATCAGGGATGACATCAAGTGCTATATTGAATAACTATGAAGATGAAAAGAGTAGACAACCCTGTCTTTTTTCTGATTTTAATAGAAATGTAAGTTTCTCTCTGTTTAAGTTTATGTTGGTTGTGGGCTTGCTGTAAAGTGTCTTTTTAAAATTCAGGCCCGTATCTTGTATCCCTAGTCTTTCTAGGACCTTTATCATTAAAGGATGTTGAATTTGTTCAAATTCTTTTTCCGCAGATAGTGAGAAAATATTGTGGTTTTGTCTTTCAGTGTGTTTATATGGTAGATCACATTTATTGACTTATGTTTGGTGAATATTCTTGCACCCCTGTGATGAAGCCTTATTGATTATGGTGGATGGTCTTGGATCTGATTGTGAGTATTTGATTAAGTTTGTAGAACAAACTTTCAGGTCCTTCTGGTTTTAGAGTCCCCACTGAGAAGTCAGGTGTTGTTCTAATGGGTCTGCCTTTTTTTATGTTATTTGGTCTTTTTCCCTTGAAGATTTTATCCCTTTATTGTGTATACTTATTGTTTTGATTATTATGTGTGAATTTAATTCAGTTAATTTTTTCTGATCCAATCTATTTGGTGTTTTGTATTCTTTTTTTACTTTATAGTCACTTCCTTCTGTAGGTTATGATTTTTTTATGATTTTTGCTGAAAATATTTTCTGTCTTTGACAGGGGGTTTATTCTCTTTCCTCTTTTTTTTGTATTTGTATATTTGGTCTTTCATTATGTTCAAGATTTGCTAAATATATTTTGTGGGTGAATTATTTTTTATTTCACATTTTTTTGACTGTGGTATCCATTTTTCAACCTTGCCTTCAATGCCTGAGATTATCTCTTTTGTCTTTTACTCTGTAAAGAGGATTAACTCTGAGGTTTTGAAGTACTAAATTTTTCACTTCTAGTTTTCTTTGCTTTGAATTTACTTTAGTGATTTTATTTACACTCTCATGTCTTTATTTGTTTTCATTATTTCGATTCAGATTTTTTGTTAGACTTCATTAATGAATTTATGGTCCTTGAGCATTTTGATAAGAGTTACTTTTAAAGTCCTTATCTTCTGTCTCAGGTATAGTGTGTTTCTCAGGGCTCTTTTTGGTATTCCTGTTAGGTCCTAGAAGAGTCCTATTTTATTTTCATGGTATTAATAACTCTTTTTTTTTTTTTTTGCACTAGCACCGAGGTATCTGTGTTTGGGATGATTGTGATTATGGATGTTGATACTGGCTCTTTTCGTTCTTGGAAGGGTGATCTCTTTCTTGGATTCTATTACTCTCTCTGTATTTCAGGACTGTGTGGTACCTGTGCTTTGTATGGTAGAGTGTGCATCTAAGATCCTGTTAGGCATGGCCACTAAGGCTCATGGATAGAAGATGTGTTGAGGCAGTGGGGACTGGCACAAAGGTATAAGGATGGGCTAGCAAAAAGGGAGCTCAAAGGATTCACAGAAAGAAGAAAAGCTGGATCTTCCAAGACAAATGATGGACTCTCCAGCAAGTGGAGTCAGAGAGGAATGACAAGCCCCTAAATGTCCTCTGCAGCATGTGTGGTGATGAGACTAGGAGATTGGAAATGGAGTATAGAACAAAGATTTTAGCTTATATATAAGATTCCCAGACACCAATTACAAATGAGTTCCCAGGGAAAGAATATTTCAATGAACTGGAGACTGATACCAAAAAAAAAAAAAAAAAAAAAAAAAAAAAAAAAAAAAAAAAAAAAAAAGGTGAAGGAGGAAGGCTAGATCTGGAGCAGAGAAACAGTAGTCTTGAATGTCAATAAGGAGGGCTTTTCACCCATAATCTGCTGATATTTTAAACTAGGAACTAAAACCACAGGATATTGGTTACTGATCAAAGAAGGAGTTATGAGTCATGTCTCTGGCCCTGGGTATAAAACTGATATTCTATATTTCCCAATAGATTATGATATCATTATGTACCTATTGGCAATGGCATGATTTAATATTTAGCAAGGGAGGTAAAGGACTTCTTCATAATTTTTTTTTAATTAAAAAGCAGAACAAACCTGAGCACATGTGGTTACAACTGCAGTTGTCATGACCTGGAAAGAACAGAGACATTCCTCAGTGTGCTAGGTGATAAATAAACCACAGATCCTCCAGGCAATTGAAACTTGCATGGGGCTAAAATGAAATTTGTGGTAAAATATGAACAATGTGGAATAACCCAAAAGTATATATTAAAAATGGACACAAATATAAAAAAGCCAATTAGTATGTGATTCCCTACATTATGGAATGTGAGAAAGGAAAACTGTGAAGATAGAGAAAATTTAGTGATTTCTCATAGTTTCCAAACAGCAAAAAAGGAAAAGATAAGAAGACAAGATTTGATGAATTATAAAAACATATTATAGTATAATGTTGGAAGAACACCATTGAATAATTTTTAGGACTATGGAATCAACACTGTGAAGACTGAAACCAAATACACATGATAGATGTTGGGTAAGGGAGATATGACAATGTAAACTCAACAGTTCTTATAAATGTACTAATTGGGTGAATGATGGTGGCAGTGGGTTTTGCTATATGTATCTATACAAGAACTCTATGAAATGTCTTCACTATTCTTTCAATGTTAGCAACAATGTACAATTATTCTGGAATCATGATTAAAATACAATTATATTTTTAGTGGTTATGTGAGTATTGATGAAGACACATGTTTTTAATTTTTTTCTGGAAGATATAAAAATCTGAGAGATGGTAAAGTAGTCAAATTGTCTGCTGAACAAGCATGCTATTCTGTTTCTGTAGTCCTAGCAATGGAGAGCAGAAGCAAGAGAGTCTCACAAACTTGCTTCTCAGAAAGTCTTGCCTAATTGGTGAGCTCTTCAGTTATTGACAAGCTACATCTGAAAAATTCAGTGGGATGCAATAGAAAAATACACTTTAAATTTAGCTTCCATACACATGTACACAAATGCAAGCCGATCAGGACACAAACAAGTGCACACATAGACATATACACATCCATAAAACACAACCATATAATATATTAAAGTATAAAATTTTAATAAGGGGCTGGAGATATGTCTCCCACATGGGAGCCCACATTTGTCTCTAACTCCAGGATTGAACAACCTCAAACACACATATACAGGCAAAACACCAATGCACATAAACTTTAAAAAGTAAATAAATTATTAAAAGAAAGAAAAATGGTAACTAAGCTTTCAAAAAAGGAAGGAAAGAAATTTGAACAAAATATGACAAAAAAGAGCTAGAAATCATTTGAAATTATCTAATAGTATGCAGAAAGTTAGAAATTATCTTTGATAGACTGATAAGTGATGTTAGAGAATTTATAGATAGTAATTGTCTTCCTTATGACAACACTCTGGAATTCTCCAGAGAACCAGAGCTTGACATATTTTATGTAGCAACCAACAGTATTTCAAGATATAATATAGCTAGAACCATGAAAAGAAAAGCTAGATGTAAATTTACCTAGCAGCAATTTATATAATGAGTATTACAACTTATGCATATCAACATTCTTAATGGATCCATAACTTATGATATGTAGAAGAAAATTATTTTCTGTCTACCGAACAGTCACAAAACAAAATATCTACTCTTGAGAAATTCACTGTTTAAGCCTAACAAGTTGGCTCTTTGTTGATTGCTCATTTGTGAACATGTGAATAGCTTTGGTAGCAGAAATCTGAGGCTTTATTACCCAGATATGTCAAAGAACAGAGAACACAAATAGGAAAGAGATAGAAGAAAATTTAGAAACAAAAATCATGAAAGGAGGACAACTAGAAGTAGAATAAGGGCAAAAAATCAGTAGGAACATATAAGACCTTGAAAATATCATATTATAAGGGAAATGGAGTTGAAGAGGAAGTCATACTAATCATCTACTAGAAAAACAACAGTAACCAAATATACACACAAACCACAATTTATAAGAAAACAAAGTAATCTCTGCTCAGTGCAACACGTTCCTTATGATGACAAATTGTGAGCTATGTTGAAAAGCTAGTTTAAAATATGGAAATGTGAAATATAATGATAACTTGAGAATTAAATGTCTCATGCAGCTTCAATTATAGTGTTTGCTTGTCAGCTAATGGACTGAAATGGAAGATGATTGTATCACAAGGGTCTGCGGTTTGTAGAGATGGTTTAATACTCTGATAGATGAAAAATTTGAGTAAGACTACTGAGCTGTGTGGTACAGTGCAAGGCAGGTGGTGTTTGGAGGAAGTAGTTCACTTGATGGATGTATTTCCTTTTGCCTATTTGAGTTTTTTCTCTCCCTGCTTTCTTTCTATCATGAGGTGAAGACCCTGCTTTCTGCACTGCCCCTCCACAATAATGCATTACATTTCACCTAATCCAGAAATACAATCCCGAATAATCTTGGACTGAACCCTCTGAAGCCATGAGACCACATGGTCCTGTCATGTGAAAATTGTTCTGTAAAGCATTTACTCACAGCACAAAAGTAGCTTTTGCCTGCACGTAGAGAAAAGAACAGCTATTAGAAATCAATTGTCTTATGTGGCTATAGATTTATAAAATAGTTAAGTGTATCTTCTTAATTTATAAGAGAAAATTGAAATTAATCCTTAAAAACAAACTTTAAAAAATTAGCAAATATAAATGAAACAAAGATTTCTTGAAGGACTCAAGAATCTTAACTAGTTACTTTTCTTTTTATTCTCATATTAACCTTTTGGGAAGATCTGTCATAATAACTTTGAGTTTGGCCAATATAATCAAACATTACCTATAAAATTGGTTAAAGACCTTAACTTCAGGGGGAAGTTAATTACATTATTAAAGATTTTATAATCTACACAATAACTCTGGACAGCTTAAGGCCATTTCTGCCATTTTGGAGCATGATATCTCAAGCATAGAATCATAACTTCAAAAAGATAATTTCACATTATCTACAGAGAAGTGATGATCATTTGGAGTTGCCCCACTTGTAAGAAAACGTACACACAATATAGTAATTAAGTGTCATTTTTCTGCCATGGCTGTTAGCATGAGGCAAAATATCCTATTTTGTTTGGGATATTTTATTTCTTATAAACATTTTAAAGGTATTTTTGAGTCTTAAATCTGTAATCTCAACACTTGGGGGGCTGAGGCAAGAGGATTGCAACAACTTTCTAGCCCAATCTGTGCTACAGAGTAAAAACGTTTGTTAAAAAACAAACAAACAAACAAACAAACAAACAAAAAAACCAACCAAACCAAAAAAAAAACAAAAAAAAAACAAAAAAACCAAAGAACACTCAAAAATAATGGTCATCATCATTATCAGATTTAATCATGTGTATTTGAATGACACTGTTTGGTAATACATTTCTTTAGCCTATTTAAAATGTCAATATGTATTTAGTTTTAAAAATTAAAAATTTATAAATTATACAATTAAAATTCAAGCTTAATGTTTTTCTTTTACTCATGGAAAGATAGTATTTTAAAGAATGAAATAAAAAGAATAATCAACATTTTGGCACATAGATGAACAAATAAACTTGTAATGTTTCAAAACTGTTAACTGAATTAAAAGCAGATAAGCTGCTTTGTTATTGCTAGAGAAAGGAAAACAATATATTAATGTCATATTTAAAATTTTATTCTGAGATAGAAAATGTTTTATAGTAGCAGTTAGTAAAATTATGTGGTTTAATCTGTTTTGCAAACAGTAAAACTATGCAAATATATTTTCCATTTGAAAAATAAATATTATACATGACATTATCATTTAATTCCTAAACGCATACCCTTTTATATTTATACTGGCACTGAAGTGAAAATTTAAAGAGGTAAATCATATTGTGGCTGTTGTCCTTGATATATACCATAGTACATAATAATATACAACCACTTTGAAAATCAATCTGGTGATACCTCAAAAAACTACATCAAGACCTATCATACCACTCCTGAGCATATATCCAAATGTTTCTTCACCAAACCACAAGAACATTGGATCAACTATGTTCATAGCAGCTTTATTCATAATAGGTAGAAACTGGAAAAAAAAAAAAAACAAATGTCCTTTGACTGAAGAATGGTTAAAAAAAAAAAAACAAAAAAAAACAAACTGTCGTACATTTGTACAATGGAATTCTACTTAGCTATTAGGAACAAGGAAATCCTTTTTTGCAACCAAATGATAGAGCTCATCCTGATTGAGCCAAATCACATCCAGTAAGATACACATGGTGTGTATTCACTTATAACTGGATTTTAGCCATATACTATGGATAAGTATCCTACAACCCACAGACCCAAAGGAACAAGAACTTAGCAAGCTGGCATAACTATCCTAGGAGAAATTCCATCCAGCAGTGGATCAAAACATATACTGAGACACACAAACAAACATTAGGAACTCTGGAGGTCCTATATAAAGGGGGGGTGAATAAAGCAACCTGGAGTGTAGAGAGCTGCGACGTGCCGCGCCCTAAAGATGACGCCGGTTTCCGCCTTCCACCAGCCCGATGGTGAACGCTCTCAGTGGTAAACAAGTCCATATTTGGTTAAGACCGCTGATCTGGCTTGCTTCCGCATACGTGGGCCTCTAAGATAGCACCACATGGCTTTACTTGATTGGCTGTTCATATAGTATTTAGCCTGTGGGTTGGGTCTGCCCGGGCATTCGGAAGACTGTTTTCAAGGGATCTGAATAAACTGCTTGAGAAGAGCTTTTGCGAGTTGCGTCGTCCTTGCTGGTTGAGGGGGACGCGACAAGTGGTGGCCCGTACGGGGACCCAGAAAAGACTCAGAACTCCTGCAGTCAGGGGCAGTGCACTGGTAAGTTCCTGGGATAAATTGGGACAATAAAGTTTCAAGGAAACAGCGAACAAAAGGTAAAGTTTCGCGGAGATAGTGAACAAAAGGTAAAGTTTCGCGGGAAATTGTGAACAAAAGGTAAAGTTTCGCGGGGAAAACTGCTAACTGAAAGTAAATTTTTAATCATGGGATTGTCTGAGTCACATCCAATTTTTCTGGCTCTTCAGGAGCCACTTTTAGCTAGGAATTTGAAAATTAAGAAGTCTACCCTAGAGAGATTTTTGAATGAATGCGATTCCGTGGCTCCGTGGTTTGCGGTGTCCGGGAATGTTACGGTATCCTGCTGGGACAAATTAGGCAGGGACTTGGATTTTGCTTGGGAGCAAGGGACTCTGAAGCATGGAGTAAGACCAATTTGGAAGATGATGAGGAGTTGTTTAGAAGATCAGAGATGCTGTAACGCAATCAAGGAGGGAGAATCAGCCTTGGAACTGCTGCAAGGGGAAAGATTTGAGCAGGCAGACAGTGAAAAGGGAAGCAAAAAGAAGGTTCTTCTCTATCCCAATCTTAGAGATTTTAGAGATTTTAGAGATTTTGAGGACTCAGAGGGCACGGATTCTGAAGGGGAGCTACACGCTCTAATAGAACAGTTGGAGAGGACTGCTATTAGAAAAAGGGAAAAGAAAAGGGTAAAAGAGAAAGACACGTTGGCGGCAGTCGGTGTAAGTAAAGCCATTGCCGCGGCGCCTTCAACTCTCCCTCCATACCCAGAAGCCATTCAGATAGATCAGCCTGTTCAGTCCCTGAAAGTAGGGAGATCTTTCTGCCCGGGGATGTGGACACAAGTAAGAACAGAATTACAGTTTGCCTATCCGGTATACCAAGACCCACAAGGGAACAGGTACAAGGAACCGCTTGATTTTAAGGTAGTTAAATCCCTTGCAGAGTCGGTTCGTACCTATGGTATTACTGCTTCTTTTACAATGGCTCAAGTGGAAGCATTAAGCAGACATTGTATGACTCTGAGTGATTGGAGTGGCCTGGCCCGCGCCTGCTTAAGTCCAGGGCAATACTTAGACTGGAAAGCTTTCTTGATTGAGTATGCCACTGAGCAAGCAGCCATTAATCAGAGAGATGGAAATCCAGCCTGGGATAGAGATATGCTGCTTGGGCAGGGGAGATTTGCCAACCAGCAGTTAGGATATCCTATTCAGGTTTATGAGCAAATAAACAAGATAGCTATCAAGGCTTGGAGATCTCTTCCTAATAAAGGGGAGGTGAGTGGGAACTTAACTAAGATTCTACAGGGCCCCATGGAGCCCTTTTCAGACTTTGTGGCACAAATTTTGGAAGCAGCAGGGAAGATTTTTGGTGACCCGGATGCTGCCTTGCCACTAATAAAACAGTTGGTCTATGAGCAATGTACCAAAGAGTGTAGAGCCCCTATCACCCCTTACAAGAACAAAGGCCTAGAAGCCTGGATGAAAGTGTGTAGAGAACTTGGAGGGCCGTTAACTAATGCTGATCTTGCTGCCGCAGTAGTACAGTTGACCAGAAAAGGTGGAGGAAGTTCAGGAGTTTGTTTTAAGTGCGGCAAGATGGGACACTTTAAAAGACAGTGCCCCAGAGGAAGGAGTACAGAAAGTACAGGAAGTGTACAATGCCCCAGGCGGCCAGGGTTATGCCCAAAATGTAAAAAAGGGAACCATTGGGCTAATGAATGCTGTTCAGTGACAGACATCCATGGCCAGCCTTTAACTCAATGTTATGGTGGCGCTCGTCCAAAAAACGGACAGCGGGGCCCACGACCTCAGGGCCCACAAATATATGGGGCAGTAGAGAATCAGGACAAAGAACAGAATCAAGAGAGATGGCCAACCCTCCGCCATCCGAGAGACCGCGGAGAGCCACTGCAGGCTCAGCAGGATTGGACCTCTGCTCCACCACCAGACTCGTATTAATGCCCCAAATGGGGGTCCAGTTAATTGAAACAGATTTTAAAGGACCCCTTGAACCTGGTACAGTTGGTTTGCTGTTAGGGAGGTCATCATCAGCCTTGAGAGGACTTATTGTCCATCCTGGGGTTATAGATCCAGATTATACAGGAGTGGTTAAGATCATGGTAGCCTCCCCCAGTGGTATAACAGCTATCTCTCCTGGAGATAGAATTGCTCAGTTGATCATGTTGCCGAGTTTACATGATCGCTATGCGGCAAAGGATCGAGAGAGAGGAAAAGATGGTTTTGGGTCCACAGGCACAGATCTGACTTTTCTCTCCTTGGATATGGACCAACACCCCGTCTTGGAGTTAAAAGTTGATGGTAAAAAGATCCTGGGCCTTTTGGATACTGGGGCTGATAGGAGTATCATAGCAAAGAAAGACTGGCCTTCAGGTTGGCCTGTACAAGCCTCTTCTCAAACACTTCAAGGCCTGGGTTATGCTAAGACTCCAGATATGAGTGCAAGATTATTAAAGTGGCAGGACCAAGAAAACCACTCAGGAGAAATGTAGCCATATGTACTTGAGCTCCCTATCTCCCTTTGGGGAAGAGACCTTTTAAAGGATATGGGATTTAAATTGAGTAATGATTATTCTGATTCAGCCCAACGTATGATGCAAGATATGGGATATGCTCCAGGCTTTGGAATAGGAAAATATTTGCAGGGGCGGAAAAGTCCCATATCTATGCAGCAAAGACAAAAGAGACAGGGCCTGGGTTTTTCCTAGGGGCCACTGAGGAGGGCATTCCCATAACTTGGAAGACGGAGGACCCAGTATGGGTTCCTCAGTGGCCACTTTCCTCTGTAAAATTGAAGGCGGCCAAAGAGTTGGTGGATGAACAGATGTCTTTAAAGCATATGAAACCATCTGTATCTCCATGGAATACACCTATCTTTGTCATTAAAAAGAAATCTGGAAAATGGAGATTGTTGCATGACCTGCGTGCCATAAACCAACAAATGCAGATCATGGGCCCAGTGCAACGTGGCTTGCCGCTTTTATCATCTTTGCCAGCCTCATGGCCCATAATAGTTATAGACATAAGGGATTGTTTTTTCTCCATCCCTTTGTGTTCCAAAGATAGTGAGAGATTTGCAATTACTGTTCCATCCTGTAACCATGAGGAACCTGATCAGCAGTTTGAATGGGTAGTATTACCCCAGGGCATGGTAAACAGGCCCACTATGTGCCAACTGTATGTGGAGGAAGCCATTGCTCCTTTGAGAAAGAATTTTCCAGATTTGAGATGTGTTCATTATATGGATGATATCTTACTGGCAGCTAAGAGTGAGCAAATGTTAGATCGGGCCTATGAAGAATTAGTTCAATTATTAAAAAAGAAAAGGTTGTTTATTGCTCCTGATAAGGTTCAAAAGGAAAATGTGGTTGATTATTTAGGAGCGAAGGTTGGACCTGAAAAGATAATACCTCAAAAGATTGAGATAAGAAAAGATAATTTAAAGACTCTAAATGATTTTCAAAGGTTGATAGGAGATATCAATTGGGTAAGAGGCTATTTAAAGCTACCAAATTATGAAATAAGACCCCTGTATGATATTTTGAAAGGTGATTCAGCACTTAATTCTCCTAGGCAATTAACAGACGAAGCAAGAAAAGCTTTATGTAAAGTGGAAGAAAGGTTACAGAGTGCCTTCCTAAAGAGATGGCAGGAAGGACAGCCCATTGCATTGTGCATATTTGCCACCTATGGTCAACCTACAGGATTGTTATGGCAGGACGGACCATTATTATGGACCTATTCAAATATTTCTCCAAAAAAATCCATAGAACATTATCCCACTGCAGTTGCTGCTTTAGCCTTGAATGGTATCCAACAATGCTTGCAGTCTTTTGGAGTTGCTCCTGCCAGTGTAATAGTGCCTTATTCCAGTCATCAAATTAAGATTTTGTGTGGCACTGTAGATGACTGGGCAATATTGCAATGTAGCTTTGAAGGAGTGATTGATAACCATTATCCTAAGCATCCATTGCTATCATTTTTTAAGGAGCACCCAGTGATATTCCCTAAGGTTACTTCAGCAGTACCACTTCAAAGGTCACCAAATGTGTTTACTGATGGCTCAAAGACAGGCTGTGGAGCCTATTTGATAGAAAGACAAAAGCCCGTGTTATGTCAATTTCAACCGGGCTCCCCCCAAATAGTAGAGTTGAAAATAGTAATTGAGGTGTTTAAAAGAAGTCAATTTGCATTCAATTTGATCTCAGATTTAGTTTATGTGGTTAACGCAGTGAAAGTATTAGAATTAGCAGGTCCTATTAAGAATAGTAGTACTGTATGTGCCTTATTACAAGAGTTACAAGTTTTAATCTGGCAGAGAAAAAGGTGTTTTTATATTCAACATATCAGAGCACATGCAGGATTACCTGGACCATTAAGTGAGGGTAATGATAAAGTTGATCAATGGACTAGGATGACATGCATTTTTTGGAGCTCATTCCTGGACCAAGCCAGACAGTTTCACCAGTTATTTCATGTAAATGCAAAAACTCTACAGCAGAAATTCCATTTGTCTAGAGCAGATGCTAGACAAGTGGTTTTGGACTGTCCTCAGTGTGTGATTCATCATCTTCCTCCCAGTGTGGGAGTGAACCCCAAAGGGTTGATGCCACTCAAAATCTGGCAAAAGGACGTTACCCACATTTCAGAGTTTGGAACCTTAAAATATGTTCATGTGTCTGTGGATACCTACTCAGGTATCATACATGCTACACCTATGAATGGAGAAAAGGCTTGCAATGTCATAGGGCATTGCTTAGAAGCCTGGGCTGCATGGGGAAAACCACAGCAGCTGAAAACGGACAATGGACCAGCCTATACGGCACAGTCCTTTGTCTCCTTCTGTAACCAGATGGAGGTACATCTTAATCACGGATTACCATATAATCCTCAAGGACAAGGAATTGTGGAGCGTGCTCATCGCACCTTGAAAGAATGCTTGTAAAAACAAAAAGGGGGAATAGGCCAATGCCGTACCCCCAAGGAGAGAATGTCTTTAGCCTTATTTACTTTAAACTTTTACAATTTGGATGCTCAAGGCCGCTCAGCAGCGGACAGACATCAGGATTCCCATGGTCCACCTAAAAGCATGGTGAAGTGGAAGGATATTTTGACAGGCTCTTGGCG
Source organism: Lophiomys imhausi (assembly GCA_907164525.1). Lineage (NCBI taxonomy): Eukaryota > Metazoa > Chordata > Mammalia > Rodentia > Muridae > Lophiomys > Lophiomys imhausi. The sequence continues at coordinate 7,655,575 of CAJQZJ010031962.1, read as the reverse complement.
GGGGCCTGACCCCGTGCTAACATGGGCGAGAGGGTCTGTTTGTGTTTTTCCTCAGGATCAACAAGATCCAGTGTGGGTGCCTGAACGCCTTGTGAGGAAGATTCGTCATGAAGACCTTCCTAAGGATCCTGGTGATAGTAGCAGTGAGTATGTCAGGAATGACCGAGCCGAGATGGGGGATCCTGTCGATATTCCCAAAGCCGATGCTGGTCAGACATGATGCAACTGTGTTTCCATGCTTATTTAGCAGTAATAGAAGCTTAGGCTTACCCTACCTTCCCTTTGATGATCAGAAAAGCCCTATAGAGGGTAATAGAAATGTCAGCTTGAAGGGCAGTGTGTGCTTTTTAATGAGCTTCAATAGGTCAGATGATACAGAATGCATTAAATTGTCTCAGCAGTCAGCAGATTTTTTACCACAATTGAACTTTGGGGGTGGGAGTGGTGGTTTGTTTTCGGGCAACGGTTCTCACCTTGAAGGATGGTGGCCCACACGAGTCTCTGACCGGGACCCCCCCAGACAGCCACGCTGGGCACGTTTTTTGTAGAGGATCTACAGGAGAGGAAGGACATTTTCCCTGGACTGGATGTCAGGAGTGCAGAGCAGTTTGGGTTCAACAAGATTATTTTTCCTTTAGTCCCATGATTAGTAATATAGTGAATAAATCTTGTATAGGAATGCTTGATATATCTACTAGAGATCCTCAGCAGACCGCCACCAATCCTTTTGATTTGTGGCTTTTGTGTGGAGTAAATGGAAGTTGCATGGATTTGGGACCTGTCATTATGCTTGGGGGAGGAATTTATCAAAGAGGTAATTTTTCCCTAGGGTCCGCTACCAAATTGGATCTTTCTAGCGGTAGTGGCTCTGGTACATGGAATTCTTTGTTTCATTCTTACCGCAATAAGACCTTTTCAGCCTCACCAGTGTGTCTCTGGCCTCCTTTTCTGTGGATTGTAAGTAATGGGAGTGCATCCTTGGGTGAAGAAAAGTTAGTATGCACTCCGGGCACATGCTTTTATGCCCTGTGCTGGAATGCCACAGTCTTTCCTGTGGCTGTGGTGACTAGAATGCCTCGATATGTACCAGTTCCTGTAGAGGCCCCTAATACCATGATGCTATTCAGGTTTAAAATAGATTTTGGCATCACTGCAGCTATTGTTACTGCCATCACTATTGCTGCTGTGGGAGCTACTGCCTCAGCTATTGCCTTTCTAGTTCTATACAGACTGCCAATGCCCTGAATAACATCTCAGCCACTGTGGCACAGGCATTGGATACTCAGACCTCTATGAATTCTCATCTCAAAGGAGGCCTTATGATAGTTAATCAACACATAGATTTAATACAAGAACAGATTGATTCTCTTTGGCAACTAGCACAATTGGGGTGTGAGTGGAAATGCAAGGTTTGTGTGTTACTTCCGTGCAGTATCAAAATTTTACAAAGGCTGCTAATTTGTCTAGACAATTGTCAAAGTTCCTCTTACAGGATTGGTCGGCTGAATTTGAAAATTTGATGAGAGAGCTGAGAGCGACAATCATCCACATCAATTCCACTCAGGTGGATCTGAGCCTGGCTACTGGCTTGACTTCCTGGATTCAGACGGCTATGGATCATCTTAAGGAGTGGGCGGGCGTAGGCTCTTTGGTGATACTGACGATACTAGCCTCTCTGGTTTGCCTATGGTGCATCTACAAAATGAGAGCCACACAAAAGCGTAATGCAGTCATGATTATACAGGCCCTTGTCGCCATTGAGGCGGGTCAGTCCCCTCAGGCATGGCTCGCTGCCATGAAGCCTTAAATCTTCACTTAGCATAGTCCCTGCCCACTGAGGTATTCGTTCCACGGATATTAGGGTCTGGCAAGTCAATGACGGAGTAGATGGGTAAGTCTCGGCCACCTAAGACAGGGCAGTCCAGAGTGGGGAGGCTGACCCAGAGACAGGTAAGAGTTTGAGCACCACCCTCCTACAGGCTAAGGCCCGCAGTGAGATCCCCAGATATGGGGATTACAAAGCCTTTCCAGGGACTTCTACCAACATTTAAAAAAAAAAAACAAAAAAACAAAAAAGAAGAAGAGGAAAAAAAAAAAAACAAAAAAACAAAAAAACAAAAAAGGAGGAACTGTGGAGAGCTGCGACGTGCCGCGCCCTAAAGATGGCACCGGTTTCCGCCTTCCACCAGCCCAATGGTGAGCACTCTCGTTGGTAAACAAGTCCATATTTGGTTAACACGCTGATCTGTCTTGCTTCCACATACGTGGGCTTCTAAGATAGCACCACGTGGCTTTACTTGATTGGCTGTTCATATAGTATTTAGCCTGTGGGTTGGGTCTGCCAGGGCATTCAGAAGACTGTCTTCAAGGGACCTGAATAAACTGCTTGAGAAGAGTTTTTGCGAGTTGCGTCGTCCTTGCTGGTCGAGGGGGACGTGACACTGGAGGGGTAAAGAACAACACATGAAGATCAATACTGGCAATATCTTAGAAAACTTGGAATAGCTCTGCCTCAGGACCCAGCCATATCACTTCTGGGTATACACCCAAATGACTCTTCAAGGAATCATAAGGAAGTTTCCTCATCTATTTTTATAGAAGCCTTATTTGTAATAGCTAGAAACTGGAAACAACCCAGATGTCCCTCAACCGAAGAATGGGTTAAAAAACTGTGGTACATCTACACAATGGAATACTATTCAGCTATCAGGAACAATGAAATTCTTCAATTCGCAGCCAAATGGATGGAACTAGAAAAGCTCATCCTGAGTGAGCTAACCCAGACTCAGAAGGACACATATGGCATCTATTCACTTATAGTAGGTGTTTAGCTATATAGTAGAAGGTATCAATACTACAACTAACACACCAAAGGAAACTTGGACATAGACTTTTTATTTTTAATTTTTATTTATTTTTGATACATTTTTTATATTTTTTCTTCTTTTTTAATCTATTGTCTGCTTATTGGTTTGTTTGTTTAGTAGTTCTCTCTCCCGGGCAATGAGACACTTTTCACTGATGGTACAGCTTCGTAGACCCCCAATCAATGAGGAGGCTCTTGGCCCTCATACGACCTCTCAACTGAGATCAGGGACTGTTATAAAAGGACACCCCACCCCAGAGAAATGGGATGGAAGGGTTTGGAGGTAAAGAAAAAAAAACGAAATGTGATGTTTCAGCATTTTACTACTAATTGTCATAAACTGTTTAGGATAATTAAGAAATGCAAACTAATGGTTATGCAAGCTGGTCATTCTGTTAGGTACTATGACAGCCTATTATAGTTACTTTCTAAGCTAATCAGAAATAAACCTGCTACGAGACAAGCAACATCTGCTTACCCTAATATAAGAGATAGATAGGGCCTCTTCTAAAACCTCAAGAGATCTGCAGAATATGGCATTCAAAGATGTTTTTGTAACTTTAGATTTTTTTATATCAAGACATATCAACTCCTGACAGCACCCCCTATTCTCCTCCAAGTAGAAAATGAGCATCGAAGAATCTCCAGTGAGAGATGATTGAATTAGTCGCAAGCCTGTCTCTTGGTAGGAAAAGCCCCTTGCTCCAACTGTAGACAGACTGCTATCCAAAAAGGACAAAAGCTGGAAGCAGGTAAGTCGACAGCCTAGCTCTGCCAAGACAGGGAAGGTAAGTCCTTCATAACCCCTGCTCTACAATCAATGTCTGTCAGAGAAATGGGGACAAATGACTGAAGATCGATGCTGTAATGTATGGAGAGAAAATGGGAACTGTCCAGGCAGCCACTGGTATGTCATTTCTTAGTTTTGGAAGCTGCAGGCCCTGTACTTCCTATAAAATCAGATATATTTATCCCTCTCAGGTCTCTGAGATGGTTGAAGAACAGATCAAGTCTCATAATTAAATTTTGAGTTGTTTAGGAGTCAAGAGAGTGTTATAGATCTAAGAAGATACTTTTAAAATTGTGTTGCAAGTTAGTATGAATGTTGATTCAGATATAGAACTTTAAACTCATGGAGATGTTTAGATAGTAGAATGTTAAAGTCAAGTACCAAATACATATGGACTGGACATTGGGAATGTATGCTAAGTCATGTAACTCCTATAATTGTGACCTATTTATTTCATTTGTTTTGTATTGCATTTATTTTTATAAGAGAAAGATCCATTTGTTTGACTGAAAGTGGGAGCTTTTGGGGGGAAAAGATATACCTTACACTAAAAAAAAAAAAAAAAAAAAAAAAGGGTAGAGGATGGGGTGTTTAGGGGGAAGACGGTGGAAGGGTGGGACAGTAGGGTGGAGTAGGGAAGGGATTGTGATTGAGATGTAACTGGAAGAAATAAAAAATAAAGATAGATAAATTATAAAAAAAAAGATTTTCCTGTATTTCCTCAGTTCATTACATTATTCTGGACTATTTTTGTCAAAGCCTGTCTTATTTTTATTCTTCAAAAATTAGTCCATATCTGGTGTAAGGTTTAGTCTGCTTCTTCCTCAATCTGGCTGACTTTTTGTCCCTCTCCCCTGTATTCCAACTTCCGGACTTGAAGGATGTAAGGTGGAGGTGGAATGTGCTGCTCAGAAGCAGAATCAGTGAGATGATGTCTCCTGATGTGACTTTTATGGTAGACAGTCACAAAATTTGAATCCTAATTTTTATGATTGGTCCTTTCACTCTGTGTCAGCAGGCTTGAGTCCCTCCATAACTCTTGCTTGCTATCTTTGAACTACATGTCTATCTTTACTTTGAATAGTTATTCTCTCCAGAAGGTATCTGAACAGACTGAGGAGTGTGTTGTTTGCTTGTGTATTGACCCACTTCTAGCTCACAGAAAATCCAACATCTTCCCTTGCTCTGATAATCTTTGAAAGAATCCTCTCCTAAAACAACCATTTTTATTATGCCTCGTGTGAGAGAAGGTTCAGGAAACACTCTGTGCAGTCTCTCCACACAGAGCTTTCCTTTTAATAAATCTGAAAAAAAAAATCACAAGGGCATGGATCTTCTGAAGGAGAAGTTAGACTTCCTTCTTCTTCTATACGACTTTTATTCTGATAGGGTGTTTAATGTGGTAGGGAATTAAGTCACGGCTTCCTCAGAAACTCTTCCTCCAATATCTTTAAAGGATTTTCTTCACAAGCTTCTTGACTCTGTCCTCTGATTATTATGTATCTGTGATATGGCTGAGGGGATTTAGAGTGATAGAACCAATTTCCAGAAATACTCTTTAACACATATTTTATACTTCACATTTATTTCATTTTTATGTCTTTATTAGAAGTTCAAAATATAACCATGCCTTGGAAATATGAATAAGAGGAAAGGTTTTACAGAACTGACTACTTATGAATAAAGGGCTCTAGCCATGTAAAAGAAGGGTCAGAGGCCTGTTTTTCTCTTCTCCTTCACTTGAGAACTATCAAACAGAGGGTTTTGAGTCACAAATGGAGGCTTCTTTAGACAACAAATATCACAAGCCTTAGAGTTTGGAACTCTAGTCTCCAGGAATATGGAAAATTTCTGGTTTTCATAAGTTATCTAGTATATTTCAGTATATTATAGCAGTCCATAGCTAACATGTAGAGATCACTGTATGAAATAATAATATTTTCTCTACATTTTTTTTTATGTAGAACATTGCTGTTTTGTTACCAGGTCACTTAAGTGTATATGCAGTTGGGTGAGAGTGTAGATCCCAGGAATATTCCTAAGATATTGCTGTGGCTGCTGTTTTGTTTAAATAAATTATTTTCATCTCAGATTCAGTATTTTTTGTTCTTCTTATAGGCAAATACACACAAATCCATCTGTATATTTAAATACATATATGTATTATTAACTGTATCTTACATTATTTCAAAGGTATATATTTCTTCATAAACTCTATATGGGAGGTAATGATCAGGTTATAGTATAACTTGGTATGGAGATAGAACTTTTCCACATCATAACACATCTTAATTATGATAATTACTCAAAAGGCATTCAACTTAAAAGAAATTGTCAAAAATATGTTTATTTGCTAAGTGTTTATAATGTCATCCAAAACTTAATATTTTACATAAAATAATGTTGACACACCTTAGCAGTTATTCAAGTTATTAATAGATAAGGTCTACTAAATACAATTTATAGTTCTACAAGCTATAACTAAAATATGCAAATTTGAACATATACATACTCAGACATGTGATTGTGTGTATGTTTATACATGGATTTGAAAATGTACTTAAGGAAATATTTAAAAATATATTTATAATATTTGCATGGAACATTGCAATATAGCTGAGGAATCAATTGCTTGATTTTAAGATGATATAAAATTATAGATTCCTATATAAATGTGGCAGCTGTGACTAGGGATATGAGTCACTACTACAACATTTTCCTCATATGTACAAAGCCTTCCATTCAAGCTCAAGAACCATAAAATTACAAGTAATAAAGAAAAACAGAGAAATGCAGAAACATATAGATATACATTCTGTCAATTTATTTTGACAGTGTTGAATAAGAAATTCAAGAGCACTAGACAGGCCTCTTCAGTTGGCATTGCTGAGATCATTGGATAATTGGATGTTCTTCTTACCACACTCCACATTTCTAGAACTGTGTATGGAATATATAAAAATACCAGTTAATATTTTCAAAGCTAATCACATTTTTGTGTGCATAAATTTTAACTCATAAGAATTCAATTGTAATATAATAATTGTGAGGCAATATTTTCTATGAGAAAAGCTTATAAGTTTTACAGTCTGATCAAACTGGGTTTAGACTAAATCTTTACTGGGACTATAATTAATCAAACTTAATTGCTTTCTTAGAGATACAATTATATTTTTATAAAACTATTAAAATCATCCTTATTTCAAAAGGTAACAATGTTTTTAATTGAAATCATTTATGTGAACTATAATTTCATAATTATCTATAATAAATTTGTGATGTGTATTAGTCTAAGACATATTATGTATTTTAATACTTTTATTCCTCCATAACAAATTGATAATGTCACCTTCCTTCCAAATTTTATATGGAACAACAAGGTATAAACAAATTAAACCACATATTTACATTTAGTAACTTGGTAAATGTTAGCACCAGAATGCAGAACTTACTGTGAGAGAACTTTATAAATTAATCACCATGTATCAGTGTTAACATAGTGATATACTTGAGTAATGTGTTCAGTATATAAACAAAACTATGTATAACATGTACATGATATCTGTAATGTATTGTTTTTTTTATAATTTATTTTTTTCTTCAAATTACATCTCAATCACAATCCCCTCCCTACTCCCACCTCCAGTACCACCCTTCCACCCTCTTCCCCCTCACCGCCCCCATCCTCTACCACTTTTTTTTTTTAGTTTAAGGTATATCTTTTCCCCCCAACAGCTCCCCCTTTCAGACCAACAAATGGTTCTTTCCCTTATAACAATAAATACAATACAAAAAAAAACAGAAATAAATAGGCCACAATTATGAGAGTTATATGGCTTAGCATACATTCCCAATGTCCAGTCCATATGTATTTGGAACCTGACTTTAACATTCTATTATCTAACCATCTTCATGAGTTTAAAGTTCTATATCTAACTCAGCTTTCATACTAACTTGTCTCACAATTTTAAAAACATCTTCTTAGATCCAGAACACCCTCTTGATTCCTAATCAACTCAAAATTTAACTATGCAACTCTAGCTATCTAGTCTTCAACCACCTCAGAGACCTGAGAGGGATAAATATATATGATTATATAGGAAGTGCAGGGCCCGCACTTTCCAAAACCAAGAAATGACATATCAGTTGCTGCCTGGACAGTTCCCATTTTCTCTTTATACATTACACCATCAATCTTCAGCTGTTTGGCCCCATTTCTCTGACAGACATTGATTGTAGAGCAGGAATTATGAAGGACTTACCTATCCTGTATTGGCAGAGCTAGGCTGTCGACTTACCTGCTTCCAAGTTTTGTCCTTTTTGGACAGCATTCTGTCTACAGTTGAAGCAAGGGGTTTTTCTTGCCATGAAAATTCAACCTCTTGCCACTAATTCAACCATCTCACATTAGAGATTCTTCGATGCTCATTTTCTACTTGGAGTAGAATAGGGGGTGCTGTCAGGAGCTGACATGCCTCGATATCAAAAAATCTTAAGTTAAGAAAACATCTTTGAATGCCATATTCTGCAGATCTCTTGAGGTTTTTGAAGATGCCCTATCTATCTCTTATATTTAGGTAAGCAAATGTTCCTTGTCTCTTAGCAACTTGATTTCTGAGTAGCTTAGAAAATAACAGAGATAGACTGTCATAGTAACTAACAAAGTGACATGCTTGCATGACTATTAGTTTGCATTTCTTAAGTATCCTAAACAGTTTATGATGGTTAGTAGCAAAAGGCCAAAACTTCACATTTAATTTTTAAGCATTACTAGGTACAATACCTTTAAGAAGCGTTACTTCTTAAATTTATGCCACTTGGGTTTAAGAAACCTAACTGTCAAGTAGAGAACAAGACAGGCAGAAATCAATAAAATATTATCTATCAATTTTCATTGATGAAACACTTACTCTAAATTAAAAATGAATATTTGAATTGTAAGGGTTTTTACTTCAATGTCCCAAAACTTAAGTGGAAATAGAGGCAACTGAAGGCTGCATGTCTTATTCTGTATTCAGTTATATCATAGCGAGATATCACATTTTCTTTTAGGGAATTCAGCTTGAGAAGAATTTAGATATTCATTCACATTTGTAATCCAAATTTGAACTTGTTTCATTAATTATCAATAGTGGCCATTTCCACTTTGAAATATGCTCTGCTTTAGCTAATAAACTATAGGAACATTCTATATATGGAAAAACCTGAGAACCTTTAAGAAACTGATTTCTACCTTAAAGAATTTAGAGATATTTAATGCAAAATTATAAACATTTAGAATATTGCTAACTAACTGTATTTAACTATCCTAATTCATGTGTTTATTATCTTTTGTTTCTCTTGGATTGTAAGTCAGGGCTTTATGGATGTTCGGCAATAAATAACTGTACATCCAGTACATGTAAGTTTGTTACATACCATTAATCATATCCACAGAGTTAGGTAGGAAGTCTAGAACTGTGATAAGAAACTAAAACTAGTTTCATAAATGTTCAGGACTAACCACTTAATACACTCCAGCACTTCTCAGATGTGGTAGATGTTGGGGTGGGCCAATTCAAAGCCCTAGATCTGGGCCTGAAAGTATCTGAGCTTGTCAGCCTAGCAACTCTCCAGCTCTCACACCTTCAAGGCCTGCTGACACTCACCCCCTCCATCCAGGTCAGCTCTACTGCGCTCCCCAGGTGAGGTGCAAGAACAACTCTTCTACCTGCCACTTTTGGGGTGGGCAAAAGGGAAAGGAGGTGATTTTTTCCCTTTCCCATGCCACTATGCAACAGACAAGAGACAGGGCCAGTTCTCCCACATTTACACCTTCAAGGAGGTTCAGTCACAACCTCCACATCAAGAGCCAGCTCTACTGTGCTGCACAGGTGGGGTTTAGGAACTGCTCTTCAAGTGCTGTGCCTGGTAAGGGACAGGGAGAGCACTCCTGCTCTCATGAATCCAGGCCTAAGTCTTCCTTCCTGCTGCAGATGGTGAGTGGTAATTAGGGAGCAGGGTATCTCTTCCTCATCCATGCTAGCACATGGGAGGTGAGGGGTAGTGCCAATTCTCCCTTGCTCCTATCCTCAGGACAGGCTCACCGACAACTCCTACAATGCACAGTCATTCTCTGGTGAGTATTGCTCTAGCTGGCTAGGAGCAGTGTCATCTGTCTTGTTCTCATGCACCCAGGACTAGCTCTCCCAAAATGCCCAACTGAGAGATGGGGCCAGTTCTACACAGCTCTCACATATATCCCCAGGTGGTTGCTCAGACGAGGGACATCTGTCTGATCTTTAGTGGTAACAAATCCCTGCTGCTGCAAGTCCACAGACCCAACTGTGGCCCCCGGTGTCAGCACAGACCAGGACTCCACCAGGGTCCCAGGTGACATCCCTGGCAACTCACATCAGTCTGTACCTCACTTGATTATCGAGTTCTGCCTCTCCTCATTGTGCCCCCGTCCTTCTGTTTCTTTTTCTTTTTCCATTTCTCCACTACTTACCTGTTCCTCTAGGTGGTGTGAGAGTCTCTGAGTGTCTTGGGTCATCTCAGGAGTGGTCTCAGGAGTGATATGCCTAGCTCATGCATTATGGCACTGTGTAGGAGTCATCTCTGCCATAGCCTGCCCCCAAGGCCTGCACAGCACTGGACTAGTGGTAGTCTCAGGCTAGCTCTTTGTCTCAGCCCCATGACACTGGTCTAGTTGACATCTCAGACTCGATTCTTGCCCAGCACACCTGTGTGTCCCTATGTGAAGATCATTTGTCTCACGCTCTCTTGTTCAGGTGGAGTTCTTCTCATCTCCTGCTTGCTTCCTGTTTTGGAAGCCCTTCCATGCATGAGTGGCACTGGACTGCTTAGCATCTCAGGCCCGTTATTTCAGGGAATGTTAGGCTTCTAATCATTCAGATGCTTATATGTCAGAACACTGAGCATAGACATATCCTCTCTACTTTCTGCCACCACCTACTAATGTACATGTGAAAGGGCAGCGACATCTGCCTCTAGAGACAGAGAAATAATCAATTTTTTAAACAAGTGAATTACAGAATGGTGTGAAACTTGGACCAGAAATTGAATGGGGGAGTTTATTGAAAAATGTCTTTCTAGGGGAAATTGAAACATATTTTCTAGGAAAATTGAGATAGATTTATACTATCTTGAAAAAGGCTCAAAGTTTACCATTTTATTAAATTCAGAAAAAGAAAAAAACTCGGTTGAAAGAGAACAAGAGATGGTGATCTTCAAATATCACAATGAGATTTTTAAACTGAATGAGTAACATCCAGGTCCAAGTTAGAAGCCATTGATGAAGAAGACTTCCACAGGCAGTAATGATAGACAGAGTCTGATATCACTAGACTTCTGAAGAGACATTGATTTCCTTAGAAAGTAGACATTTCATCAAGAAAACCAGAAAGTTTACCTTTATTTATATATAATTTCTAACCATACCTTGGAGACTGTGATGCTTTATGATTTAATTTCTTAGCAAATTTCTCTCTTTTCCCATCATTTTTCAATATGGTAAAATGACAGTTGAGTGTATTTTTTTTTCAGTGCCTGAGTGAGTGCTGGGATATGACATTATTTTCAATAGTCAACAGACAAACATCGTTCTATATCCTTTGTGTCCTTATGAAGAGTCTCAGTGACTTTTTGCTGAGAAGTATATTATTGCTTGACACCCCACATCTACTTTTGCATTCTTCTTGAAGGTAACAATCAAAAACAACTATTTGGCTCCTCAGTACCACCTGCCAGGCTTGTTTGTCTGAGACCTTGTTTCTCAGCAGGTCCCAAGTAGTTATGTTGTTTGAAGGTATGCTTCAGTGAGTTCTGAAAATATCTCTCCTGCCTTCAATACATTCCCAAGAATAGCTTTATAGAGAAGCGCCTTCTTTCTTTTTTTGTGTGCCATGATTGAATGTAGTACATATCGTCTCTCTGGAAACAAGTCAGTTATTATATTCTATAGTGTGCTTCATTCCAATTTTTGACACATCTTCAGAAATGTATGGTGGCAATCAGAGTTAATTAGCAAGTATATAATTTAAAGGGAAAATTCAGAGAAACTTAGCATTATTTTAACTCAATGGACTCTTGGGTCAACACTTTAAGGGTGGTTTTTTTGGTAGAAATACTGGAGAGAGTTCAGGGGCTGACACAGTATGTGGCACAGTCATACATATTATGCGTTCAAAATTATTCTGACAATTACTGTGTTATGAGTCTGAAAACAATGTGGTATTACAGAATAAGCATGGAAACAGCAGACTACAATTGACATATATGATTAAAAGATAAAGTCATATATAACACCTGTGCACAAAAAATTCTGAAAAAGTGACTAATCAAGCCTTTGAGAGAAAAAAAATTTATGTCAAAAAATAAACAATCCACACTAGTGAAATAGTTCAGTGGGGAAAGTCATTTGCCACAAAGCCTTCTGACTAGAACTAAATTCCTGGAACCCACATATTAGAAGGAGAGACTCAAGTGTCTCAAGCTGTCTTCTAACTTCTCCATAGATGAAGACACATGCACAAGAACCCCATAACGATCAGTGCTATTACAAGGTTGTAGATGAGAAAGGAGAGTCCCAGAAGTTTGCATAACAGCTAGCTAGCATATATAGTGGAAAATAGAAGATCATGTCTAAAGCAAGATACAAAGTTAGAAACCCCACACAGCACTGTGTTCTGTCTTCTATATGAACACTGTAGCATATACATACACACATACACACACACTGTATGAATTATGTTTAAAGAGGGAAAATCTCAATTGTGAATCTTAGATAATTAGTTTTTACTCTCTTATTTGTTTCTTTGTCTCTGAGTGACTGAATGCCTATACACTAAATCAGTGTGGATGACTGATGAAATGGCTTTCCTATCTAGGTGTCTCCAATTCTGAACATAAATCCCAAAGATGATAAGAAGAGTGTGCTTGAGGTGCTAAATGTGACTTTTAAAAATATCAAATATTGGGCATTGTTTAGTTGCCTGGATTCCAGCAGAGCATTAATTGGAGCTCCTCTCGAGAAGCCATTCAATAAGAATAGAGGGCTTACTTACACTTCTGCTTTGGATACAAGGTCCAGTTAGAGTGGAAAACCATTAAAAATCTTTAACTTGTAAGTATTTATTTCTGTTATTTCTTTTTTTTAAAAATACATCCTGGTCTCAATTTTCCTCCTCTTCCATGGGGTTTGTCAAGCTGCTAAGACCCAAAGGAGATCTCCAAATTGGGTTATGGTTCTTTGTGTGTGCTACCATCAGCTGCCAGAAGAAGCATTCTTGATAAGAATTGGGCAAGGCACCAATCTATGAGTATATAAAAATATCATTAGGAATCATTTTATTGATTTTTGTTTCTATTGTAGATCTTTGAGCTATCCAATCTTTGGTTCCTGATCATCCAGACAGTGTCTAGCATGGGCTGCCTTTTGCAATGTGGTGTTCAAATTAGACCAGTCACCAGCTGGTCAGTCCTGCAAGTTCTGAACCTGTATTGCTCCAACACATCTTACAGGCGTGATCGATTGTAGGTCAAAAACCTGGCTCATGAACTAGTTTGAGAATATATTTTTAGTTCTTTAGTTCAAAGATTCATTAACAAAAACTAGAAAGGAAAACAAGTGAAGAACTGCGTGATGGTCTCCGGTGACCTCTTGACATGCAGAGAACAGTTTCAGAAGAAACACTAATGAGGTTATGCGAGGGTTACATGAATGTGAAGTGTTGGAGAAGAAGTGAGTGCATTTCTGTATTTTCTTGAGTATAATTTATTCCATAGTTTTGATACTTTCAAAGAATCATATACAAAACAAAGGCATAAAAAACAGTCTCTTTGTTCTTCTCCTTTCTGCTCTTATTGTTTTATATATAAATATATACAAACATACAAATATACATGTGTAAATATTAAATTATATAAAATTTTCATTAACATACATATGTTTCTATCGACATTTTAGATTTAATTCTAAATACTATGTTTATTAATTCTTTGAGAATGTCATTGAATGCATTTTGGGCATATCTATCCCATGCCCTGTCTTTTTGAGATGGAGGACTGTAGAAGTAAACAGTTAAATTATTTACCGGTATTTAGAGTATATTTAATTGGTTGACATTGTTAATCCTTAACTCACCATTATAAATGAACACACAGACACTGGATGGATTTTAACAAGCCTTTGTCTGAGTTGAGAAATCTTGGCCTTCTATGCTAGCTCAAACTTCTATCCCTAAATAAAGCCCCATATAATATACATATGTCTGTTGGGCTGTTTTTTTCCACACTATGCTGATGTTCCAGGCTACATGGCAGAATCTTTTTCCATCTCTGATCCATAGCTTTGGTCTTCCTTTCTGCTTCTCTGGCTTATTCTCTTCTTCTGAGGGCTTCTCCTACCCATGGACCTCTCTGCTTCAGAAATTTGAGCACCTTAGTCCAGCCTACCTCTGTCTTTGCCCAATCTCAGGCCTCACATTTATTCAACCAATCAGAGACAAGGGTTAGCAAGTAACATAATGGACAGCAATCAGGCATCTGGAACAAATTAATTAAAATTTACAATGAATAACATCACCCCATAAATTCCCTCATTTTGTCTAATAAACAGGTGATTTTTTAAATCATATAGTAAAAATAGTAGGAAGAAATATGAAACAATCAAGAAAACCATACATAAAGTTGCACACATAATGTTTAGCCTATTTGTATCAGGCAGTCTGGAAGAAGAAAAAAATCATCTATCTATTATGGTGTGTATAAAGTTCTGAACCTATATATTTTCTATCATATCCTATATTTATAAACCTAAAGATTTTATTTATATTCAAAGATATCCTTTTAAATTCTAAACAACTCATGTTCAATTGAAATTTTATTTATCTCATGTCTTCAAACTCATTAAAGACATAAGAAGGGGTAAAGTTATTATTTGAGGGAATAGGAAGTACAGGGGAACAGCTTCTAGCATGGAAAAATAACAGTTTTTTGCCTAGACAGTTACAAATATCTCTCAATACCATTGGAGCATCATTTTCAACCTTATGGCCAAGAATATCTCACAGACTAAATTATGCAACATGAAATAAGGATTTGTCCACTGTGTCTCTGCAGAATCAGGCCATTGACTTACCTGCATTAAAGCTCTGGTCCATCTTTGGACTGTATATAATCTCTTGGGAGAGCAGGGACATTTTGTCCAGTAGGAATTATCTCCTGATAGAGATTTTTGATGTCTTCTTTCAAGACAAATGGGAGCTGTGAGGAGCTGATTGCCTTAAGTCAAACAATCCTTGAAATAATACAAGCACCTTTAAATGCCATTTTCTGCACACATCTGTGGATTTTGAAGACATCTATCTTTCTATCTATCTATCTATCTATCTATCTATCTATCTATCTGTCATCTATCATCTATCTGTCAGTCTGTCTATCATTTATCTATGCTTGAGCAGGCAAATTATATATTTGTAACCATTTATTGTCTGTTTAACCTAGGGAGTATATTTTTGTGATAAATTAAGACTAGTATTTAACATGAAAAAGAGCTTGACTGGCCAGTCATCAACCTGTATTGCCCAATTTACTAAATACATTGCAATAGCAAACCATAAAAGGATTGGAAGTAAACCTGCACTTTTAAATGAATTGTATAGGCACAATTCCTTATGTAAGATTTGAAATATACATATATGTGTCTCAAAATGTAAAATTCTATATCAACGAATCAAAAATTAACCTTATTTTTCTATCAATATACAAAATTCTATACCAATATGTCTAAATATAACTTTATTCTGAGAAAAACAATAGCTTTAAGATTCAGAGAGGATTAAATAATCTACGCTTATAGCTTATCATCTCTATACTATATATCCATATGGCCCCTCTTTCTTCTTTTCAAGTCTTCTCTCCGTTTATAAGAGAAAAGAAGGATAGAGAAAATAAAAAGAAAGAGAGAAGTCCCTGAGTCTAACCTCCTATACCTTGCTTAACAAGACCATTTAACAACTTATAACCACAATCTCCCTAAACAACATCTATATCACATCAAATGACCAAAAAAAATCACCCATCCTACCTTTTGGGAATAGGGTGTTGCTCTCTTAAAATTGCTTCCTGTTGATTTGGGACACAGAAAACCTGTTTGGGAGCCCAAATAAAATGGAAAAATGGTTAAGCAAGTTAATAGTAACATTTGTTGTACAGTCTCAGTGTGCTCAGCAATTTGAATGTCTTGAGCAGTTTGTAGTCCATAGCTCATCTTTGGATGGGAAAGTTCAAGGCTTTACTGAAATCCTGATTGGAATAGTGTATGTGGCTGCACCATTTTAGCAAGCTGTTTTGAAGTTGATATACATGCAGATTTCTGAGGAAACAGCTATTGAGACAGTCTATGAGGCTGGATTATCTGTGCTACTTGTCTTGTCTTTGGTGTCTGATCTCTTCTGTTCTGAAAATATATAATTTCCCACAAGTATAATAATGTTCTGTAATTACAAAAATGCCTGGGATATGAAAGATGCACAGATTAATCAAGAAAGATTTTCTGTTCTTTGTTTGAACATAAAGGCATTTTTAAGTCTCCATTCATGACATATGAAAGGATAGTATGTAATAGTAAGTCATGTGGATTCTATGTAGCCAACAAGATTTTTATTGGAGATTTACACACACACACACACACACACGTGTGTGTGTGTACATATATATATACATACATATATATGTATATTATATATATATATATATATATAATGTATATAATGTCTTAGCCTGTCTGAGCTGTTCCCACATAGTGGTATCAGCAAATATAAATTGCCTGTTTGCTCTTTTATTTATAACAAAGATCTGTGGGATGCCTTTCCAGTCAAATCTTATTCTTATCAGTTTTGATGGAAGCTTTAGTTTTTCTTTCTTGTTAACATAAAAAACAAAAAACAAAAAAAACAAACTTTTCTCCCAAAATCATGTCACCTTTTCCTCCATTTTGAAATCATTATAGTTATATTATTAAAATTAGCAGTCATAGGTCTGCTGTACTTTGATATTCCTTAAAAGGGATAAATAAAAACATCATTATTATTATATCAACTTTTATTGCATATATATGGCTACATATAATCATTTTTAAGTTGAAAATTCAGCATAAGACTGTATGGAGTTTAAGTATTCTCTACAGTTGATACAAATTTATTAATTGATAGAGACAGGTTTATTCTGTGTAGATCAGGCTGTTTGTAGATTATGTTGGTCTCAAACTCAAAAGGAACCTATCTGTCTCTGCCTTTGCTCCCATGTTTTGGGATCAAAGGTATGCATTTATATTTTTTTCTTTCCTTTTATCCTTTCCTTGGCGATTTAATTTCTATGTAGATATGTCTATCCTTATTGAGACAGGGTTTCTCTTTGTAACTTAGACTGTTGTAATTTTCTCTGTACAGCTCTGTATATTACATTGACCTCAAACACACAGGAATCTGTTTTTTCCTTGTCTCCAAAGTTTTGAGATCAAGGTATAAATTTAATTCATTGAAATACCTTTGTTAAACAATGATATTAATTAAACCATTTTGTATTGGTCTGAGTTCCAACTCATCCATTGGAGCCCCATTCTTAAGGAGATTGTTTTACAATAGCATGATATGCTATTTTATGTTATCTTTTCTTAACTGTGGGAAGCATGCAGCTTGCGTGTTCCTCCCCCAGCCTAATTCTGGGTCTTTACATTGACTAACAGAATCTCCTCTCTCTCTCTCTCTCTCTCTCTCTCTCTCTCTCTTTCTCTCTCTCTCTCTCTCTCTCTCTTTCTCTTATTTTTTAAGGTTTCTTGAGACAGAATTTTTCTGTGTATCCTTGTTTTGTCCTGTACTCAGTCGGTAGACCAGGCTGGCCTTGAACTCATAGAGACCTTCCTGTCTCTGCCTCCCAAGTGTTTGGATTAAAGGCATGAAATACCATGCCCAATGACTAATATAACTCTTTTAGGGGGGAAATGCCTGTTGAATTCAGTTCTCCTGTCGGAGCACCACACCTAGGGAGTCTGGCTTTTTATACCGTTCTATTTATATAACTTTTTGATTATGTGCATTATCTATTAGATCATTAAGGACATTATTATTATTATTTATTTATTTATTTATCTATTTATTTATTTATTTATTTATTTATTTTTGGTTTTTCGAGACAGGGTTTCTCTGTTTAACAGCTCTGGCTGTCCTGGACTCGCTTTGTAGACCAGGCTGGCCTCGAACTCGCAAAGATCCGCCTGCCTCTGCCTCCCAAGTGCTGGGATAAAAGGCGTGCGCCACCACGGCCCGGCTTGGACATTATTATTTATTACTAAGCAAAAACTTACATAGTACCTTCAAGAAAATACTGTGTCCTTTACAAGGGGCCTTATCTTATCAGCAGAGGTTCCAGCCTGACTTCATAGTTTGGATTAGAATGGTCTAGAACCCAGAGATCTGCCTGTTTCTTCCTTCAGTGTGATGGGATTAAGGGCGTGCACCATTACCACCCTGCTCATATATTTCATTATATCCCAGATAATAGTAGCTCTGTAACCCAGAGAATAGCTCTGAATTGGAGTGATAATTGCAAATTTGTTCAAAAATCTTCAACAATTTCTCATATTAATAGTACCAAACCACAAAAATATCCTTTCTACCTCTTGATATAGGGAAAAATCAAAGATATCTAAACAAAATCAAGAACATTCCAAAAGCTTTAGTCTAGCTGAGCCATCCTATGCAGAAATTTTGTTCATTATTCTTTGGAATCTAGTTTCAGCTGCATTTCATTGGTGAGCCTATCCCAGTTAGTTCTGACAAACATCTAGTATCCAGGGAGCTCTGAGTTCTAGCTCCCATCAATTTTATCTTATCTATCTGGAAGAGCTTCCCTCCTTCCACCATTGTCATTGTTGTTAATTTAGCATTCCATCTATAAGCTTTCTCTGGTTCTAAGCCTATCCTAATTCCATCTTTCTCAAAAAGGATATACAGAACCACAATTGTCAGTATAAAAATCATTTGCGTGCTAAGAGAAAGGAACTCAATTGGAACCCAAATGTATTGAGACATTGTGAATTCTTCCATTTTTAACCTATGTGGCTAATTCTGTTCCCATGCTTGTCTAGAAGGCTGCCAATTTTTTAGTACATAAGGACAGCCTTAGCTCTCCACCTTTCCTGCAAAGCAGTAGCTTCTGTTAAGAGAGCCACACCTTTGAAATGCATTTATGTTCGGTTCCCTGCTCTTTGGCTAGGAAACTGTCTTTCACTCAGGCCTTCTCATGCTGTGAGCATGGATTCTAATTGCCCTGGTTGGGCGCCATTTGTAGAAGTAATTAATTAAATTATTTACCAATATTTAGATTATTGTTAATGGGTCAGCAGTTTTAATCCTTACCCACCATTATAAATGAAGACACAGAGACCTCATGGATTTTAACAAGGCTTCGCTTGAATTGAGCAATATTGAACCACCTAAACTTGCTTATTATTCTATCCCTGAATTAAGACCCATATAATATAAATATATTCCCTGGGTTGTTTTTTTCCACACTATATTGACATTCCAGTCCATGTGGCAGGATCGTCATCCATCCCTAACCCAGGGCATGTATCTTCTCCCCTACTTCTCTGATTTCTCCTCTTCTTCTTTTGGAGGCTTCTCCTATCTTTCTGCTTCAGAAGTCCAAGAACCTTAGTCCAGCCTACCTCTGTCTTTTTCCAATCTCATGGTCAGAATTTATTCCACCAGAGACACCAGTTAGCAAGTAAAGTAACAGAAAACAAGCAGGTCTCTGGAACCAATTAATTAACATTCAAAATGCATAACATCACCCTATCAGAGGACTTTGTAGCCCTAACTGACCTCATGTTTACTCTGTAGTTTAATATAGATTTGGATTTCTAATGCTCCCCACTCTAGTTCCTAAACACTGGATCACAGGTGTATATTATCTCATTGGCACTTGGAACTGAATCCAGGGCTTCATGTATGTTCTGTGATCACTCTGACAACAGTTCTTTATCTGCAGCATCATTACAAGGACTTAGCACCATTCTGTGTTAGATTCTTATGGGATCCTCTTGTCAAAATGTTAGGTTTGAATGTTAAATGTTCATACAAAGCAATATGAATTTGAGGGTTGGTTCTCAATCCATCAGTGTTCAGATATGAGAACTTTGTAAGTGGTGGTTAATTTATTAACATTTCAGCAGATATATTACTATGATTATTATTATATTATATTGCTACTTCATCACTTTCTCTCTATTTTATGGAAAAACACTGAAACAAGTAGAAAGTTTGCTTACAAACAGCTCTATCATCATGTAGGATTATGAGACAGTTAATATTCATATCTTATATGTTCAGAACTGACAATTGGTGTAAGGATTCTTTGGAACTTCTGCTATTTTATGTTTGAACTAAAATAGATACTTAGTCAAAGAGAACAATGGTACAAGAATAAAAAAGACTAAATAGAATTTCTCAGTTCCCAAAGAAAAATAGGCATTAAATATTAGAAACCAGAAAGGCAGTGCCTCATTGAATAGTTCATTCCTAATTACTTTTTGAATAATAAGCTGATGTAACAAAATAATTACAGGATGTGATATTCATTTTTATCAGATTGTTTACCTGTCCATGACCTTCATAAATATTCTATGCAGAAAGTAAATGAATGTTTGGCTTGTCAGAGAAATGTCATGTAAAAGAAAAGACACACATATGGAGAAAAATGATGTAAGACATAGAAAGAGAAACAGGTTTGTGTCCTATCTATCCTCAAATCAAATGTCCTGAAGGTACTATGTGAAAAATACTCAGGAAGTTTACATATCTTAGAATGAGAAAATATAAATTTTTCTGACTTTGCAAGAAGTATTTCCCACAGCAAGTCAGGTTCCGCTTGGATCATTGGTTTTCCAGAAGCAATTGATATGAAAGGTGTATGCTGAAGGACCAAGCATCCATCTCTCCCAAACCTACAGACAAGTTTGAAACTGAGCAAACACAGAGTCTTTTCAGAGGATTTAGTGCTTAACTGAGGGAACTGTGTCATTGGCCTAAGTCCCTGACAGGTACCATGGAGGAGGACATTTGGTGGATAAGTGAACTTCCTGGAGGCAGCCTAGCCTTTTGCATGTCTGCAGTTGGGTGTATCCTGAAGAGGCATAACTCCAGGGTCTTTGTTCCAGGATTGCTTCTTGCTGCTGACATGGCTTCTCTATTTTTTTTTTCATTGCTGTATTCCTCATATATCTGTCATGGTGTGATTGGCTGTGGGGAGACTCTTATTGCCAATTGATTCTTGGCTATTAACTCACTCTCTTGGGCAAATTTCCTGATTTTTAAAAATAGAACTCCTGTGTAATTCAAGTAATTTTAAAAAGTTATAAAATTGAACTCAGGACCTTGGGAAGAACAGCCAGTGCTCTTAACCTCTGAGCCACCTCTCCAGCTAGAGTCTCATAGTTAAATTTTGAGTTGTTTAGGAATCAAGAGGGTGTTCTGGATCTAAGAAGATATTTTTAAAATTATGAGGCAAGTTAGTATGAAAGCTGAGTTAGATATAGAACTTTAAACACATGGAGATGGTTAGATAGTAGAATGTTAAAGTCAGGTGCCAAATACATATGGACTGGACATTGGGAATGTATGCTAAGCCATATAACTCTTATAATTGTGGCCTATTTATTTCTGTAGTTTTGTATTGTATTTATAGTTATAAGAAAAAGAACCATTTTTTGGACTGAAAGGGAGAGCTGTTGGGGGGGAAAAAAGAAATACTTTAAACTAAAAAAAAAGAAGAAAGGAAGAGGATGGGGGTTGAGGGGGAGGAGGGTGGAAGGGTGGGACTGGAGGGGGGAGTAGGGAGGGGATTGTGATTGAGATGGAACTTGAAGAAATAAAAAATAAATTATTAATAAAAAAGTTATAAAATTAAGATAATCAATTTAGAAAGTTTAAAGTTGGAATCAAAAATAGAATATGCTTCCTCCTGAAAAATAGTAAAGATTTCATAGGTTGAAATAGGAGGTTCTGTGGGTATCTGCATCTGTTTCCATTTTTCTGCTCAATAAAGCTTCTCAAATTGCAGTAATGTTGGGTTCCTGTCTGGATTCATCTTTTCATTCACTTCAGATTTTATTTCTCTTACTTAGAAGGATTCAAGAATCATCCCTTGTGCCCTTCTTGTTATTTAGCTTCTTTAAGTCTGTGGACTGTAGCATGGTTTTATTGTATTTAATGGCTAATATTTGCTTATGAGTGAGTAAATACCATGGGTGTCTTTTTGAGTCTGTATTAGCTCACACAGGATCTTTTCTGGTTCCATCCATTTGCCTGCAAATTTCATGATATTCTTGTATCTGATTATGGACTAGTACTCTATTGTATAGATGTACTATAATTTCTTTATCCATTACTCAGTTGAGGGACATCTGGATGGTTTCCAGTTTCTGGCTAGTACAAATAAAGCTGCTATGAACATGTTTGAGGAAATGTTCTTGTGATTTGGTGACATGTATTTGGAGTATTTGCCCAGGAGTGGTATATCTGGTTTTTAAAGTAGAACTACTTCCGTTTTTCTTAGAAAGTGTCTCAGGGAATCTTGAGGAAGAGTCAGGGAAAGGCTTGAGGGAGTTGGAGAGATCAAGGACACAACAAGAAGACTCCCATAGCCAATTAACTGGGACACAAAGGGGCTCATAGAGACTGTACCAAAAACCAAAGTACATGCATAGACTTGTCCTAGGTACACTACACATATGAAGTGTATGGGCTGTTTGGAAGTCAAGTGGATCCCCTCACAAATGGAACAGAGGCTGTCTACCACTTGGTCAAGGTTGTATTCCTCTCGATACTATTTTCCTAGCAGAACTTCCTTGTCTTACCTCAGTGAAAGGGGAGGCAATTAGTCCTGATACAATATGATATCTTAGAGTTGATTGGTTCCAGGTTAGAGTGAGGGCAAATATGGGGTAAGTGAGTAAGAGGGTGGGACTGGGGGAAGAGAGGGGAAAGATGATTGGAATGTAAAATAAACAAAAAAAATGGAAAGAAAAAAATAAAAGTGATCAAATATATTTTAAAAAGAAAAAGAAGAGAAAAGGGGGGTTCTATAAGCTTTCTTGTGGCACAAGCACACAAATTGCACTAAGAAGAAAAACAGGCTTGGTACAAATTTATAATCAAGGAAAACATTCACTCTTGGTTAGAACCAAAAATGCAATCACTATTCTCAGTTTGCACCATGATAAAAAAACAAGAAACTCATGAACTAGGGATGAGTAATTTTACTTCTGGCATAAAACAATATTCCTTCAAACTTTTAATGAATTCTGCAATGAAAGATAGTTGGGGGCTGTCTAGTTTGTTACAAATCTTAATGGAAATACATGCAATTAATTCTGCTGTAACTCCCCAAATTTTTTGACTTATTGAATTATTGCTTTAAAAATTACAGTGAGTGTCTGGAGTGTAAGAATGCATCGTTAGGTATGAATTTTAATGGAAAAACATGTAATCAAAAATCCTGCTGTAAATCCTTCTTGTGTAATGATTTTATCTCTTTTATGATAATTGCTTTTATGGTTGTGAGATAATTTTTCTTCTGATGTAGAGAGTTTTGTCTTAAGGGGTATAAAAGCCTAAAGACAAAAATAAAGAGTTGTTGGTTGGAGTTGGAGCTTTGTTCCATCTACTTACATCAAATATGTGTCCTTCTGTGTGATTGTCTATGTATATTTATATACGTATAAATGTATATATGTAAAAGGGCTAGGGCTTGTTCATCAGAGCTTGCTTTATCCACCAAATGTATATATGTGTATGTGTAATGTGGTTAGAGCTCTCCCCCATCTACCCAATGTGTGTGTGTGTGTGTGTGTGTGTGTGTGTGTGTATGTATGTATGTATGCATGTATGTGTGTATGTATATGCATGTATGAATTTGTTGGAGTCTTCTTTGCTTCATGCACTAAATGTTTTTTTTTCTCATTTTCTTTTTTTTTCCCACAGACACTCAAAGAGTTGAGTTCATAGTCTCTTCTTAGCATTCCTCAAGGAATTAAGTGTATCCCTCTAGTCCCCAGAAGTGATTAGCTATCACACCACAAAGAGTTAATTATCACAAGAAGGTATCAGCTCTGGAAACTTTTCTGCAGACTCTGTGCCCAACCTCAGCTTACCTTGTGTTTTAAAGCCAGCATTTGACAGGTGTCAACACTCTGAGAGCAAGGTCCTACCTCTCAAATATTATCCTTTTGGGAGTTTGTTAATAACAAGGCTGGTATAGACCTTTGTGAATGCCAGTGAGAAAAATAATGTATCTGTAATGAATTTTAGTTCATAGTTTCCTACAAATAAATCCATGTCTGTCAAAATAATTAAATAAACAAAACTACTTGTAAAGGGGCTCACTGTCAGCTTTATAGAGAAATAATGAATTTTCAATAAAGTGCTTTTGTCATGACAGATAACATTGTCTTCCTCAAACTCAAAATCTAAATAAATTTCAATAAATTGGATCATTATAAAACAAGATATACAACCAGAAATTTGTTTTCTGTTTTAGTTATACTAGAAAACAAATATCGTATATATTCTTTTCAATCTAGCTTATACATTAATTAATTAACCATTTGATATAGAGAAAGTCACATGAAATGTTCAAAACTGCTCATTTAATTTCCTATACTTAATAATATATTCTTAGAATATAGTTTATTCTTACTAAAATTAAAAACTCTGCATCAGTTGATACCTGTGACCTTTTATAAATCACACTTTTGTCTTTTTACTCTAAGTGATGAATTAACATCTGGAGACATTGAGCCTTGTAAACTCACAGAAATCTAGAATCAGTTACCACTGGGAGAACAAAAGGCAGATGACATTTGAGGATCTATTGTTTTTATATTATTGTTGTTTTCTAAACTTTGTAAATATTCTCTAAATATTGTTTTTATTTCATCAGATGAGAGGATGAAATGAGAGCCATTCCCAAGCCTTTCTAGTTCTTTCTGAACTCTTTCTAGCTGGTTCAACTCAGCTGTTCTGGCCTAAACACCTCTCCAAGCTCACTGACTCAAACTGTTATCGCTTAGATTCTGACTGAATTATTCTGCCTGGTCTGAAACTAGTTCTGGCAATATATTTAGATCTTCTGGCTCCTTCTCGTTCTCTCGTTCTCTGGCTTGTTTTGCCTTTTTTTTCTAACTTTTTCTCTCTGCAACCTGTCTCTGTATAACTTTTCCAGTTTAAAAAACAAAACAAAAAAACTCTCAGTAAAAACTCTCTCCCTGTGCTGCTCTTAAGCAGCCTCTCTTTTGTGTCCTGTTCTCATGAGAGTTGGGAATATATTATCTCGAACTCATTCTGTCATGTCTTTCTCTGATTCATCACTTTGCCTTTCCCTAAATTAGATGTCACTTTCAAACATGGCCATGTTCTTCTATAAAATAGACTCACCTTCATTGTTTGGCATTAAAGGCGTATATTAAATGTATGTCTGTGTTCCTGCCCAATCATACTGTAATGCAGAGCATTTCTGCATTCTCGCTGGACCACATAGACCTAGAAGGTCTTAGGATGTGATCTTTTGCCAGAGCAGCCACGTTGCAGGACTAAAATTCCTCTACAATATTTTGAAAAATAAATCATATTTAACTCTAAAATACAGGTGGTATCAAAATCATGTGCTCATTAGCAAGTTAAACTTCATTTGGATCACTAGAGTAAACTCAGAAGTATGTGCAAACTGACCTGAGTCTGTTCTTAAGAGATATCTGCCTTAATTTCTCAGATCTAATATTAGAATCACTCATGAAGAAGATTTCGGGACTCAAATCCAAATGCATGAATCAGCTGATCAGTCATCCAGTCAAAAAATCTACATTTCATTAGTTTCTAAAGGAATTCTTGGGTGATGATAAACTGTTATAAATTTGAAACAGACAAATTATATCTAAAGGACAAAATACAAACAAAAAATTTAAAATTTAGCAGGATTTTTGTTCCTCAGAAAGAAGTTTATTTTTTCAAGATAATTACTGAAATAATCTTTCTGATGTTAGTGACGTTAGTACCAAGAACTCAATTTTTAAGGTTAAAAAAAGCTCATGAACTATTAAGGTGACCCCAACCCATATATTTTTAGCCATTCCTTCTGCATTTTTCTTTCTTTTTATTTTCTTTCTTTCCTTTATTTTGGTATAATACTCTGAGATATATCACACCATTACCATTTAATCAGCTTTTAGAACTTTTGTAAGTCAACTGTAGAATGATTAAAGGCAGTTTTTAATCTGTAAGGAAAATGCACCTTAGCAAATGTGATATTCATATAAGAATTCATTAAACTTTTTCATTATCTCAGCTGTTGAGATTTCCTTCCATATTTGATCAATAAATCTATGCTATTTAAAATTTAAACTAATGATCTTCTTTTGACTTTTCTCTGCAGAATAGCATATTGATTAATAACTAGTACTCTATACCTCTCCCTCCTGGATCACCTGTTATCTGCCTTTGCAATTATCAAATCCTCTGTGTAATTATGTTTTTAGCAATTTACACCCAAAGGAGTTTTCCTAAGCTCTTCTATATAAGTAGGAACTTTCCTTTTAGAGAAATAGAGGTGGATAAGTGGCATACTCCTAAGATTAATTTAAATCTCCAAAATTTAATTATTATGTAAAAATATTTTGTGTTTATTATATGCTGATGACCTACTATTTATATACAATCAGGAAATGTAGATATAACAATAGAAATGTGTCACATACAATGGATCATATATGCTTAGTTAAAATTATGTTGTAAAAAAGGAAAACCTAACGCATATTTCATTGTGTTTCATATGAACTTTTTTTTTTATATGGGCTGATAACACTCCTTTCAAAGACAAAAGAGGTAAAGACCATCTAATAACAAAAACAACAGCAAAAAACAAACAAACAAAAAAACAATACAAACAAGCAAACAAAATGCAAAATCCGATATGAGAAGCTCTCTTTTGAGTTCTTGGCCAGGGCTTTCTAAGAGACTTGAAAAACATACAGCTTATTGCTGTTGCCCTGGTTAACCACCCAAAGTTGAAGGTAAGTCACTATTGTTGAAGACACTCTGAATTTCAGATACAGAGACCCTGAGCAAAAACTGACCTGAAAGTACCCTTCATGAGACATAGGTGTAATGATATAACAAAGTACCATACAAACTTCCAAAGGACAGAGGCAACTAACAGCCCCACCCAGCAATGAACCCTCTAAACGACATCAATGCCAGCATTGCATAATAAAACATATGGGCACAAAAATGGAACAAATATCTGGACTGTATCCAATGACTCTCTATCTGGACTTCAGATATGCTTGTAGGAAGTGTACTGGAAACCTAACTAATTGATCAATGCTAGTGAAATAATGCTTATTGGAGGAGAAATTACAACCATTAATTTAGTAAGCCAGAAGAACCCCTAACTACAATCTATAAACATTTGTCCTTATAACTACAGGTAATTATAGTCTTCACCCCTCATTAAGGAATCTTCTTTTTGCTACAGACAGAAACCACTATGGAAAAACACAATCAACCAATAATAGGCAGAGCTGTGGAGTCATATCCCAGTGGATATATCTACAAAACAACCTCATAGTTAATGCTCAGGGAACATGAGAACATTACAGATGAGAAGGTTGTGAACTACAAGAGACAGAATATCAAGGAATTTGCTTTGAGACTAGGTCTCCTGTAACATCAGAAGCTATATATCTAAAAACTCACCAACATGACTTTCAAATGTGGCCTGAACAAGGAAGATTACAATGGACATGGCAAAATGCACAGGGTAAAGGTAATAAAGCCTCAAATCTTCACAAATAAGTATGGGAAATTGGGTATATCTTGAAGCCTGAGAGATGTCCCTCCTCAGGGAGGAACACACCAGTTGTTTATCAAGTGCCAAATGGTCAGCCCTGAAAATACACATGCAATAACATTACATACACTCAGAAGGTTATATATTTGGGAAATACATATCTATACATAAATATATATATATTCAATAACATTTAAAAATAAGAATTTGAAGGAGAGTAGGGAGGGTACATTGGAGTGTTTGCAAGGAGTAAAAGGAAGGGCTAAATGTTGTAGTTAAAATACACTCTCAAAAAGAACAAAAATATATTAGATATTTGTGAATATTGTCAAGAAAAAAATATTTTCCCTCATTTTGAGGAAATACAAAGACTTTTGAAAAGTTCTTACAATACCTGGCAAATATAGAAGATGTAAAAGACAATATAACATTATTATTATTATTATTATTATTATTATTATTATTATTATTGTTTTAGAGACAGTTTCTCTGTGTAGCATTGACTGTCCTGTACTTACTTTGTGGAACATGCTGTCCTTGAACTCACAGAGATCTGGCTGCCTCTGCTTTAGTGAGTGGTGATATTAAAGGCATGTGACACCTCTCCTGGCTCACAAGATAACCTTTTTATCTAAAGTATGGTGCTGTATAGTTAGTTACATGAGATGTATGATTGTGTAGTTGACACCCTGAGAAAACGCTCAAGTTAGATTTTATCATTTTCTAAGGAATTTTGATTTTATTAGGCAAATATAATCTCCTAATGTGATATGAATACACTATATACTAAATAAGGTTTTCAGATATCAGATATGTTCTGTTTCTGATATATGAAATTTATACTTGATCTATTTTATTTCTTCATGGAAAATGGAGAATATATATACTTTGGGATGTAGGATGTAGCCTTACCTACTTTTGAGTCAGATGTCTATGGTAATTTTAACTTATGCATGAAAACGAATCAATATTATATCTACATAATATCAACTTGTTCAGGTATATTTGAGAGTGAAAATAAAAATCATGAATATCAAATTAAATGACTAATTATAAATACATTTTGAATGGTCTTCTGTATTAAAATTACTATTTAATTGCTTTTGTTTAATTTTTTAATTGAATAGAGAAAATACTAATTTGCAATTAATGTATGCTTTCATAGCTTTTGATAATAATTATATTTCAAAACCTGATACACTTTACAAAAACAATAGATTATTTTATTTCTTAGCAACACTGAGAAAACAAAAAAAAATCATTCTGGCTGTATATAGTGTCCTATGCATTTGATAGACAGAGGAAAGAAGATCTCTGTTAGATCAAGGACAGCCTTATTTGCCCAGATATTTTTAAAGTGAAACAAGGCTAGATAGTGAGTCCATGTCTCTAATGGTGTAAGAAAGAGAGAGAGAGGGAGGGAGGGAGGGAGAGAGGGATGGAGGGAGGAAAAGAGAGAAAGAGAGAAAGAAAGCGAGAGAGGGAGAGAAAGAAAGAAAGAAAGAAAGAGAGAGAGAGAGAGAGAGAGAGAGAAAGAAAGAAAGAAAGAAAGAAAGAAAGAAAGAAAGAGACAGAAAGAAAAAGAAAGAAAGATGGGTTATGTGGGGAATTATACAAATGTACCAGGCTACAAAGCCACAACTGTTTTGCTCTTACAAATACCACATACTTTTGAAGGAATTCATATCTGCTATAGCTTAGAAACATTCATAACTTAGAACAGTACAAGATTCTTGAAAATGATGATGGCAAGTTAAAGATATGATTGATGTTACTCACATAATAGAATTGGAATTTACCTAAACAGCTTGCATGCTAATCAAAAGAGTGTAAATTTTTCCTTTCAAAGCCTCCAGGCTCAAATGTAGCTCACTGAAGGCCCATCTTAGTAAAAATAACAGTAAATACTGACAGTTGTTTTAAAGCCTCCCATATTTCTAGGAAAAGATGAATTGTTCTTTTCTGGCCATATCAGGTTCTGGATCCAGTTTTCACATATCTCATAAGTGAGTGGAAGCTCTATTTTGATGACTCAGTGCCTCAAGAGATATTTGTAATGCAATCAATAAGTGCCAATAATCACTTCACTGAACGTGCCTTTGCATGCCAACCCATCAATGAAGACTCCTTGCTTCTAAAAGCCAAGCAATTAAAATCTGATTACTTTATGAATACCATCCATTTAGCAGCAGTCTTATTCTATAAAAAGTTATGGCAAACATTCTCCTTTAATAATCTATTAATCACTGGATATAATATATGAAAAATTCTATAGTAAACCAAGAGTTTGCACAGATTCTGTGTGACTAAAACATTGTTCAATTGTGTTATACAATATGTTTTGGATTTTATTTTTATTTTAAATTTGAAAAAAGATTTTGTCATTTTATAATTCTGAAAATTCCAAACAGTGGTGACTGTTTGGAAACCTTTTAAAAGGTCTTTCAACATATATATGTTTATATATATATATATATATCAATTTACATAATTTGCATATTGAATACATACATATCAAACCTGTGTGTGTGTGTGTGTGTGTGTGTGTGTGTTTGTGTGTGTGGCTCTTTTTGTCCACATATAAGATTTTCTTTTTAAGATTCAGACTGAACAGCAAATTGAGTTTCTTCTAGAATACTTTTAAAATATAGTGCGTCTGTCATTAGCCTTAATTTTTTTTAACTTTTGTTCTAAATTCATTAAAAATGCCTCCAAATACCATTCTATTCTGTTGTATTTCACTGTTTGAAAGCTATTCAATTAAATTTTTTGTTGAGAGATATATAATTCAGTATCCATGCCAGGATCCCATGCATACTCAACAAAGAATCTATAAAATGGCCGTCTCCAAGCAAATTATTTCATTTGCTTTCTTCCTCTTGAGTTGTTTCTTTGATTTGGGAAGATATTCAAAACTTAGCAGTTGAGTTGCACAGATGTAAGTGTAATGACCACACAGAATATAAGTTACCAATAATGATTTGTAGCACTTGGTCAAATGTATCTTGTTCTCACACCTTTAAGACCAGGCACAGATTAATTTGGTTTTCAAATTTTAGGTAAGATTTTAAAACTGAGCATAGCTGTTTCTCATTCTTATTTTTGTATATTACTCCCATATTCTTTTCCTCATAACTTACATAGTTTATAAAGGACAAAAATATCACAAGTTTTACAAAGGAAACCAATGGTTGACATTTGAAGTAACATTAATGTGGAACATAAGAAATATATATGTTAGTTAAAAATGTAAAATGCTGCACAGCTGGCATAAATTCTGGTACTAAACCCCTACACAATTTTTCTTATGGAAAAAGTAGAAGTTACGGGCTGAGAGATGGCTCAGTGGATAAGAGCACTGTCTGCTCTTCCAGAGGTCCTTAGTTCAATTCCCGGCAAGCACATGGTGGCTCTGAACCATCTATAATGAAATGTGATGCCCTATTCTGGCCTGCAGATGTACATGCAGATAGAACACATATCTTCTTTATGAAAAGAATTCCAATGTGGTGATCCTTGAGGAAGTTGTAGATGAGTGCCAGGATGCTGCTGCAGAGTATGAAATCAAATGCATTTTGACATTCTAGGTTTACAAAAAGGATCAAAGGTGAAGACATTTTCTAATGCTGGCAAGGACAAGCTTGATGTTACTTGTTAACAAATTTGCCTAATTGTCTCCTGAAATACACAAACAGCTGCATACTATTACAAACCTGTACTTGTCTATGGAAAAAAATCTATAGTAGAAAGTATGAAGTATGGAGATTCTATACACAATTGGTGTCTGATCATAAATGGTAATAAAATATTAATTGTACATTTTAAAAACATTATTGTTACAAGCAATACTGTGCATGTGTGCATGCATTTGTGTGTGTGTGTGTGTGTGTGTGTGTGTGTGTGTGTGTGTGTGTGTGTGTATGTGTGTGTGTGCATGATGTACCTGTGTGGATCAGTACAGAAATTCAATGGTATACCTGTGGAGGTCAATATATTACTTCTAGGAGTCAGTTCTCTCCTTTAGACCTCAGGTCCCTGGGATCGAACTCAAGTCATCACACTTGTGTAACAAACACTTTACCACTGAGCTATCTTGTAGGCTTTAAATGAGGGTATTTTTCTGGGGCAATATTCTTGGGATCAGAGTCAGGTCCTCATCTTTGTACAGTGAGTATTTTCTTTAATCACTGAACCATCTCCCCAAATCCCTTTTATACTTTTGAAAAATTATTTTCTCAATAACACCCAATAAGGGGCCCACCCAGTGAGCACCTGGGATACCTGGAATACCCTCCCCATGCTAATGAGATCTCTTGATGCTTTGGTTTTCAGCCAGTGATTCTTTGTCTATGCCTCCAAACTTACCTAGAGTTCTTCTCCCACTTCCATTGCCCATTCTTATTCCCTTTCTTATTATAGGACAGTGCTACTACATGTAAATGAAGTATCCCTGGCACTCTTAACCCCAGAGACTCAAACACATTCACCTCCAAAACCCCTCCCCACTGCTCAAGTCTTATAATGGTTCTGTTCACAAAATAAACTCTCTCCCACCATTCTTCTACCACTGTTGATCTTCTGAGACTCTGCTGTATATTTTACGGTTAGGAAGGAATAACTTGTTGCTAAATCCATCTGTCTAGTTGGCTTGTTTAGGGCACAGGCTCCTACCTCTAGGCTGCCATTGCCTAGCCATATCTCTGGCAGACAGGAATTGTCTCTGACTACCAGGAGCACCAGTTCACACTCCCACCACTGCAAGTACTGCCTCTCAATCACCATCACCCATCACTGGTCACCTCAGTGGCTGTCTCCAAAGCTTCTGTTTCTCCCTGGCCACATTTTTTGCCACAGTGCACATCTGCGGCAGTGACTGGTTGCTGGCTGCTCCTGTAACAGCTATCAAATCGCTGTTCCCCTAGCACCCACTGCCACTTGCCTTAGTCCAGGAGCTAAGAGCTCCTTGAAGCTTCCTACCCAACACTGGCAGCTTAGCCAAAAGAGTAGTAACCTTTCTTTGCATGACAGAGAAGGTTAGGGTACCCCTAACATGCTTGCTTAGCTACGAAACTTGTAATACTTGCCAGGGGAGGGAAAAATTCATATTCCTGCCTTGCTGGAGAATCCTGTGGCATTGGATGGATCACGTCCTGAGCTTCACCCTTTTCTGCCTAGACCAGGCTAGCCCTGACATTCTGGCAGAGGAGCGTACTCTTCTGGTTTGGTGTCTAACAAGGCCTGAGCCCTGCTGTATGATGTAGAATGACATCTGAGTCTCTTTTGGAAAAACGGAAAGAATGAGGCAACACAAATGAATATGGATAACATTGAATTTGAGGATTTGAGTCTTGCAGTTTTGATGTCTTTTTTCTTTTTTAATGTTTTATTTATTTTTCCAAAATAATAATATAATTGATTCTTTGGAGGTTTCATATTATGTACCTCTATCACATTCACTTCCCAGTCATTCCCTGTCCAGTAATTCCCTGTCTACCATCTCACATCTGTGACCACCTTCTCCAGCAAAAATAAAAAGTCCAATTTGTGTTATCTATATACTCACTGGGTCACAGTAAATCTTGCAGTATATGCTGGAACTCATCTACTATGGAAGGTGGCACCCCAGTATCCTATCACAATTTTAAGTGTTCTCCTTGATGTCTTATGGCTTTCTATCTTGGGTGTTAGTGTTTTGTTTTATTGGTGGAGTTGTAGTGGATGTAAGGGTTGCACAGAAGTCTTCCATATCTCTCTTTCTCAACAAGACATTTGCAGTCCTTGCTATCATTGTAAAAGTAGTTTGTTTCCTCTTTATAGTCTGGGAGAGTATGGGTTATGGGTTTCCACATGGTTTCTGAATTCAGCACAGACTACACACAGGTTGCATCTGAAATAGGCCACAGAACCAGATAAGGCCCTCCAATGCAGCTGCAGTCACAGATATCAACCTAAGTTCTGACTCCACATAGACCACAGTCATCTGCCTGGCATTTGGTGGGGTAACATGAGCCAAAAGCCTCAATACAGATATGGCTGCAGTAAGACCATGGACCCACACATCACCTCTCATCTGCAGTATGGTCCTGGTCATCACCATGTCCCTTGTATTGGCACCCACATTGATGTAACCCCTGGTGGCAACATTGCCCATGGACATCAACATGTTTTCATACTGCTGCATAGGCCTTGAATGTTAACACAGGCCACAGAAAAGCCCCACTACACAATGAATTTGACTCTTGAGATCTAACTTTTTGGAATTTCTGATATTTTCCTTTGTCAGAAAATAACATTTGATACTATACAGTTCTAAGTGTATGTGTCAGTACATGAACAGTGTGATTCATGGAAATATCCAGAAAATAGTAATGAGTCTGAATACTCAATAATGAATTTTGAGGAAAAGTTCTCAAAGTAATTGTCCAAAATAGCAAGTAGGTGGCATTGCATTCCTGCTCTTAACATTCATTAGTTACAAATTCAAGAAGAATTACTAGAACATTTTACTATTAAATTCAAAAGTAAATATACTCATTCTTATTCAATATCCTAGCCACTTGAGTAGACCTGGATCAAATTATCACATTTCTGGTAATTAGAGTGAAATGATTATTTTGTAATCTGAAACTTTTTAAAAAAATTCTTATATGGAAAATAAAAATAATAAAACGAAATGAAATTCCTCTAACCCCACATAAATTTGTACAAACCTTGGAATCAAACAAGAGAAACCATGTTGTCATTTCTTATCACTTCTATGACCCACTGAGGTTGTTAACTTCAGTTTCTATAGTTCTGTTATTTAAAGAAGTTCCATTTTGATACTGTTCTATTAAACTACTGAATCTTATATATTCACAGTATATTAGAGAATCTACAGGAGTAAAGAAGAGCTAATTTGCATCAGAATGTAAAATTTCCTGACTTGTCTGGGGTGATAAATATGTTTGTACTAAAGGGTCAGGGATAACACATATTGAACAATGATAGTCTGGTTTGCTCGATACTTTCTAACACCATTTTGCAGGTGTTAAGTGTACAAAGACAAGTCCTGTCATTCACCTGTCATCCAAGTTTGTGGTGGATACAAATGTCAAATATTCAGACTCGAGTGAGAGAAGTTCTGCTTCATATCATCAGATAAGCCACCAAGAACTGACCAGGTAGTATTGAAGAAAATTAGGGAAAGCAAACTGAAGGAGGAAGACAACATTGTCATGTCACTCTGAGATTAATTTGGATAAGAAAGGATCTAATTCTTCCTACAAACTTCTCTTTGGAAGGTTCCCCCCAACGAGCAGAATAGCATTATAAGTACTGTTCTTCACTATGGGGTGGAGAAATAGTATGGACTGTAATGAACATGGAAATGTGTGCTTCAGGTCTTAGGCCACAGATTACATAATTGATGGGCTGCCTTAGGATCTACATCCAGAGTTTGCTATGAGGATGCCAGAGATCCTGCTGCTAAGGGGGCTGCTTCTAAGCAGGGACCAGAAGTGGTATAGACTATAAATGAGCTCTGTAAAGACTGGGAAATTCCTCTAATTGGGCCTCAGTTTTATAACTGAGCCTCACTCTTCTAACTGAGGGAAAATATTAAGAGGAAATGATAATTTCCCTCATCAGCAATTACTAGCATCTGGATATCTGAGGTTCTTCCTACCAAGCCTTTATCCCTTCTCATTCCCTTTCAAATGACTCGGTCCTCATTACCATTCCTCTGTAGACTCTTATCCTTTTCCTTTTTGCTAAATCCTTATGAAATTTGGAAGTCTGTCCTGCCTTTTTTTGTGTGTGTCCATTTTAGCCGAAAACAAAATGGTTGTAACTTTGGCAGTTTTTTACTTCTTAGAACCTGAACGAGTTCTCAAAGTTTTGATTTTCACAATAATTTTGTTATTCAAATACACACAAATACACACACACATATACATATGTATATTGTAACATATATTATATACGTGTGTATATATATTGTACATATAAAATATGTATTGTAGTGGAAGTATTTTCAAAGGATTAGGAGGTGTGTCTTAATTGGAGGAGGTGTGTCATTGGGGTGAGTTCTGAGGTTTCAAACAGTCCTGCTCTTCCCAGTGTTCTTTCTCTGCCACCTACTTGAAGATCAAGATGTGAGCTCTCAGTTACGTTAGCCAACAGGCTCACTGTTTGCTACCATGGTGCTGATACATATGAAGGACTCAACCCTCAGAAATTGTAATCCCAATTAAGTGAACTCTTTTTTAAGTTGCCATGACCATGGTGGTTTATAAAAGCACAAGAAAAGTAACTAATAGACACACATAAGTGAATTATTCAAAATAAGTGAACTAATTTGTGAGAACATAAATGCCCACCATATACTGAAATTATAAGCTAACTAAAAGAAATATGGACAATAAAATAAGAATAACCTCAGTAAAAATTATTTTCATAGTCCCAAATGTATGTAAAATCATTACAGAAATATATCAAAGAATAAATTAATATTGTTAAAGAAA
Organism: Lophiomys imhausi; assembly: GCA_907164525.1. Lineage (NCBI taxonomy): Eukaryota > Metazoa > Chordata > Mammalia > Rodentia > Muridae > Lophiomys > Lophiomys imhausi. Next base: position 7,619,505 of record CAJQZJ010031962.1, on the reverse strand, counting down.
ATACTTAATAATTAAATAAACTAAATTGTTCAACCATTGATGTATTGAATAAAATGATAGTGTCTACAAATATTTCCTATTTGTATGTAGAAATCTACAGGTGACTTTATTTTTATTTGCAGAAACAGAAATAAATCATCTGAAGCTCATTTTCTTGACAGAAATATTATTCCCCAAGTTTTAAAATCATTACTTTTTCTTTTTCTTTCAGGAGGAAAGGGATGTCAATAAACATGTTGAAGAAGTGGAGAATGCACAGTGATCACATGTCTGAAACAGTCACATGATACTCTCACTGGAAAGTTTCTTTGCTGAAAGTACTTGCTAAGAATTTAGACCAAGACCAGAATCAAACATGATGTGAGCAAAGGACCTCTGATTGCAAGTTCCTGTCTAGGTATATTGCTATAATTCTCAGCCAGACACTTACTGAACATATTCCAGAGCAGCTGTCTTTTCTAAGAGATATGTAAGCCAGAATATCCAAATCTGTAGAACTGTCTTGGGATATCCCTTGGGTATAACAGAGCAAGGACAAAAATCTCATGTATGTTTGACAGTTTTTGCATATGTATGTTTGTGGTATGTGCAAGTACAAGTGTGTGTGTGTGTGTGTGTGTGTGTGTGTGTGTGTGTGTGTGTGTG
>CAJQZJ010031962.1:7608597-7618850 GCA_907164525.1 Lophiomys imhausi | reverse complement strand
GTGTGTGTGTGTGTGTGTGTGTGTGTGTGTGTGTGTGTGTGTGTGTGCCAATAGTTGACTTCGGGTGTGTTCCTACATCATTTTCTTTTTTATTTACAAAGGCCAGGTCTTTCTATGAATCCATACCTTAGGAATTTGGCTAGCCTAACTATTCAGTTTGGCTCAAAAGATTTCCCTTGTTTCCGACAGGAGTGGGTGGACTGTAAGAAGGCTTTTGTGTTTGACTGCTTTTTAAGTGGTCAGGGGATGGGGATGTGAACACCAAAACCGAACTTCAGGTATAATCAATGAGAGCTGTGTACTTAGCCACTTTCTCAGCATGTTTTGTTCATCTTTAAATTTAACTTACTTGGAGCAATTGTATATTATAGTCAATACAGAAATTTTAGTTGAGACAGTACAATGAGCATAAGATTGCAACATGAAATAAATTCTACAAGAAGAAAACTACAACTAACCACAGACTCCAGTGAAGGAAAACAGTGCTATTATTATGAAGAGGCAGGCTTGCTGAGGCTGTTTCTCATTAAGAGGGGGTCAAAGCAATCCTTATTATGTTTATGTACTTTGTTATTTCAGCTATGATCTAAATTACTACGAGTAATTCTTAAAGAATGTTTTGTATCCAGATCTCTTAGCTATATTTCTTTCCAGTTTTCTATAATCTTTAACTTCCTATTCATTGTGTACAGCATGAATGGAATTAGTAATTTACTCAATATAGTTCATAGTTAATGATACATACAAGATGGAATTTTTTTAAATCAGATAAAATTGAATTTAAAAAGTAGTTTGTAGACCTATGAGCCTTAAATATGATTTATGAACATTTCAAGGAAGAATAATGAATTCCAGGGAAATTCATTCTTAACAAAAGTGGCTATAAATCTCCAAGGGAGACAGTTTCCGTGGGATGTAAATGTCATGACTAACTTATCAGACCTAAATGCATCATTAGCTTTTAACTTCATTTTGTTTTTGAAGCCTGTGTTCTGCTGACATCTCGAGTCTGGTCGCTGTTTTCTTCCTGTTCATTTGTGCTGATTATATGAGGTAGGATAGATCCATATATTTTTTAATTGAAACGTTTTTCCCATGTGCTTTTCTCAGGAAATTCAAATTTAAAATGGATCCTGTAATTTCCAACTACTTAGCAAGCACAGGACACTTTCAGAAAGTTTCAAGTCAGATGAATGGCTGAAGCAGGAAGGGAACTATGGACACTCTGCTTAGACTGTAGCCTAACCCTTGATGGTTTACACAATACAGGATATGTGAGGTGTGACATATGACTACATGAAGGCTACAGTGTGACTGTAGCAAACACGAGTCTGAAAGCAAACATTTTGCTTTTTAACTTATAGTTAAAAGTTTATACTTATTATTGAGGTGTGTGTTTGTATGTGTGAGAGTGTTTGTGTATGTGTGCTTGGTTATGCATGCATGCCATGACATATGTGCAGAACTCCTAGTTCAGTGATCTGTATTTTTTTTCTCTCCTCCCTTTGAATTGATTCCATGGATCAAACTAAGGCCCTCAGTTTCTATGGTAAGCATATCTATGTGCTAAACTCTCTCGCAAACCCGCCCAGGGGTTGATTTTATGAAAACTTGTCAGAGGATACATGAACAGAATCATCTGTAGGTTTCTCAAATATTTTCTGTTTGAAAATTAATATATTTATTGTTTAAATTACATTACACAATAACAAGTTTCCTTATATAAAATTTGCTTGGCAACTTCATCTCTTTTCATTTCTTATCTCACTATCCCCTTTATATACTCCTTGATTTGTATTTAGTAGTCCTTAGATACACATTTAAGCATTAGAAGCTAGGGTTTCATCATGAAAAAGAACATACACTGAGTTCTTTGTTTTTGTTTATTTCTGAACCTGGGTTGTCTAGATTCTTACAATGTTTTCTTTGTTTCATGTTTATTTTTTTGTTTTTTTATTAATTAATTTATGTATTTACTTTACATCCAATCATAATCACAGCTTCCCCTCCCTTCTCTCCCTCCAGTCACTCCCTCTTACCTTTCATCCCCCTATGCCCCCTCTCTTTCTCCTCACAGAAGAGGATACCTCCCATGGATATCAACTCACATATCAAGTTGTAGTAGGACTTGGTACTTTTTCTATTGAGGTAGACAAAGCCATCTAGTTAGGGGAAAGGGATCCAAATGCAGGCAGCAGAGTCTAAGACAGCACCTGCTCCTGTTGTTAGAGGTCCCACATGAGGACCAAGCTGTATATCTGTTACATATGTATAGGGGACCTAGGTCCATCCCATACATGCTCTCTAGTTGGTGATTCCATCTCGGTGAGTCCTTCTGGTCCTGGCTTCGTTGATTCTGTAGCTTTCTTGTGGTGTCCTTGAGATCTCTGGCTCTTTCAATCTGTTCTCTCCCTCTTCCACAGGATTCCCCAAGTTTCACTTAATGTTTGACTATGTTTATCTACATCTTTTCTCATCAGCTGCTGAGTAAAGCCACTCAGATGACAGTTATGATAGTCTCTTGTCTGCTCTGCATGTATAGCAGAATAATTTTAGAATAATTTTAATAGTGTTAGGTATGGGATCTCACTCATGGCATGGGACTCATGCTGTACCATTGGTTGGTCATCCCCTCATTTTCTGCTCCTTCCTTACCCCTGCACCTTTTATAGGCAGGAAAAATTGTGGGCCAAAGGTTTGGTGGTTAGGTTGGTATCCCCCCCATTCCTCCATTAGAAGTCGAGCCTTGTTACAGTAGGTGACTGTTTCTTGTTGTTTCTTGTTCCATTTCCCCTATTGCTAAGTGTCTTAGCTAGGGTCACCCTTATAGATTCCTGGGAGTTTCAGTTGTAGATTTTTAGCTTGTCCTAGAGATATTTCAGTTCTCTCTCAGAACATCCTCTCCATACTCGATCCCTCCTATTTTCCTCCTCACTCCCTCTCCTACCCAGTTCTATCTTTCCATCCATCTCAGCTGCATCTTTTATTTCCCCTTCTCAGGGTGATTCAAGAATCCTCCCTTTTACTCTGTTACTTAGCTTCTTTGGGTCCGTGCTTTGTAGCATTGTTATCCTTTATTTTATGGCTATTTTCCACGTATAAATAAGTACAGATCATGTTTGTCTTTCTGGAACTTGCTTACCTTACTCAGGATGATCTTTTCTGGTTCCTTCCATTTGCCTGCAAATTTCATGATGTCATTGTTTTTAATACCTGAATAATATTCCATTGTGTAAATACATCATATTGTCTTTATCTATTCTTCAGATGAGGGACATATAGTTTGTTTCGAGTTATTAGCTATTACAAATAAAGTTGCTATGAGTATAGTAGAGCAAGTATCCTTGTGGTATGGTGGAACATCTTTTGGGTACATGCCCAGGAGTAGTATAGCTGGGTCTTGAGGTAAAACTATTCCCAATTATCTGATAAACTGCCAAATTGATTTCCAAAGTTATTGTATATGTTCGCATTCCCAACAGCAATGGAGGAGTGTTGCCCTTGCTCTGCATACTTACCTGCTTGAGTTGTCATTTCTGTTTTGTATTTTAGTCAGTCTGACAGGTGTAAAATGGAATATTGGTGTTGTTTTGATTTCCATTTCCCTGATTGCTAAGGATGTTAAACATTTCTTAAAGTACTTCTTAGTCTTTAAAGATTCCTCTGTCAAGAATTCCCTTTTTTTTAAACATTTAGTTATTTCTTTTTTTCCCTTTATTTTGTATTTCTTCAAGTTACATCTCAATTGCAGTCCCCTCCCTATTCCCCCTCCAGTCCCACCCTCCCACCCTCAACCCCCCATCCTCTTCCTTTTTTTTTCTTTTAAGTTTAAAGAATATCTTATTTCCCCCTACAGTTTCCCCTTTCAGTCCAACAAACGGCTCTTTCTCTTATAATAACAAATACAATACAGTACAACAGAGGTAATTAGGCCACAGTTATGAGGGTTATATGGCTTAACATACATTCCCAATGGCCAGTCCATATGTATTTGGTACCTGACTTTAACATTCTACAATCTAAACATCTCCATGAGTTTAAAGGTCTATATCTGACTCAACATTCATACTAACTTGCAACACAATTTTAAAAGTATCTTCTTAGATCTATAACACTCTCTTGACTCCTAAACAACTCAAAATTAAATTATGAGACTCTAGCTATCTGTTCTTCAACCACCTGAGAGACCCGAGAGGGATAAATATATCTGATTTTATAGGAAGTACAGGGCCTTCAGCTTCCCAAACAAAGAAATGACATACCTGTGGCTGCCTGGACAGTTCCCATTTTCTCTCCATACATTACAGCATCGATCTTCAGTCATTTGGCCCCGTTTCTCTGACAGACATTGATTGTAGAGCAGGGGTTATGAAGGACTTACCTACGCTGTCTGGGCAGAGCTAGGCTGTCGACTTACCTGCTTCCAGGTTTTGTCCTTTTTGGACAGCATTCTGTCTACAGTTGCGGCAAGGGGCTTTTCCTACCAAGAGATAGGCTTGTGACTAATTCAATCATCTCCCACTGGAGATTCTTCGATGCTCATCTTCTACTTGGAGGAGATTAGGGGGTGCTGTCAGGAGTTGATATGTCTTGATATAAAAAAATCTAAAGTTACGAAAACATCTTTGAATGCCATATTCTGCAGATCTCTTGAGGTTTTTGAAGAGGCCCTATCTATCTCTTATATTAGGGTAAGCAGATGTTGCTTGTCTCGCAGCAGGTTTATTTCTGATTAGCTTAGGAAGTAACTATAATAGGCTGTCATAGTACCTAACTGAATAACCGGCTTGCATAAACATTAGTTTGCATTCCTTAATTATCCTAAACAGTTTATGAAAATTAGTAGTGAAAGTCCGAAACACCACATTTCATTTTTTTTTCTTTACCTCCTAACCCTTCCATCCCATTTCTCTGGGGTGGGGTGTCCTTATATAACAGTCCTTCATCTCATTTGAGAGGACGTATGAGGGCCAAGAGCCTCTTCATTCATTGGGGATCTACAAAGCAGTACCATCAGTGAAAAGTGTCTCGTTGCCCGGGAGAGAGAACTACTAAACAAACAAACCAATAAACATACAATAGATAAAAAAGACAAAAAATATAAAAATATATAACTAATATATAAAAAATTGATAAAGAATAAAAATTAAAAATAAGAAGTCTATGTCCAAGTTCCCTTTGGTGTGTTAGTTGTAGTATCGATATTTTCTACTATATAGCTAAAATCCTACTATAAGTGAATAGATGCCATATGTGTCCTTCTGAGTCTGGGTTAGTTCACTCAGGATGAGCTTTTCTAGTTCCATCCATTTGGCTGCAAATTGCATAATTTCAATGTTCCTGATAGCTGAATAATATTCCATTGTATAGATGTACCTCAGTTTTTTGACCCATTCTTCGGTTGAGGGACATCTGGGTTGTTTCCAGTTTCTAGCTATTACAAATAAGGCTGCTATAAATATAGATGAAGAAACTTCCTTATGATTCCGTGAAGAGGCATTTGGGTGTATACCCAGAAGTGGTATGGCTGGTTCCTGAGGCAGAGCTATTCCAAGTTTTTTAAGATATCGCCAGACTGACCTCCATAGTGGTCTCACAAGCCTGCATTCTAACCAGCAATGGAGTAGGGTACCCCTTTATCCACACCCTAACCAGCATGTGCTGTCATTTGAGTTTTTTATCTTAGCCATTCTGACAGGTGTGAGATGGAATCTGAGTCGTCTTGAGTTGCATTTCTCTGAAGATTAAGGATGTTGAGCATTTCTTCAAGTGTTTCTCAGCCATTAGGGATTCCTCCTTTGTGAATTCTCTATTTAGCTCTGTCCCCCATTTTTTGATTGGATTATTTGGTTTCTTGGCATTTAATTTCTTGAGTTCTTTGTAGATTTTGGATATTATCCCTCTGTCAGCTGTGGGGTTGGTGAAGATTTTCTCCCAGTCTGTAGGCTGCTATTTTGTTTGAATGACAGTTTCCTTTGCCTTACAGAAGCTTTTCAGTTTCATGAGGTCCCACTTATGGATTGTTGATCTCAAGTCCTGAGCTGTTGGTGTTCTGTTCACGTAGTTGTCACCTGTGCCAATCATTTCGAGGGTTTCTCCCACTTTTTCTTCTAGTAGATTTAGTGTGACCGGCCTTATGTTAAGGTCTTTGATCCACTTGGACTTAAGTTTTGTACAGGGTGATAAGTATGGGTGTAACTTCATTCTTTTACAAATGGACATCCAGTTGGACCAGCACCATTTGTTGAAGATGCTGTCCTTCTTCCATTGTGCCGTTTTGGTTTCTTTGTCAAAAATTAGGTGGCCATAAATGTGTGGGTCTATTTCTGGATCTTCAATTCGATTCCATTGATCTACTGGTCTGTTTCTATACCAATACCATGCTGTTTTTACAACTATTGCTCTGTAATACAGCTTGAAATCTGGGATGGTAATACCTCCAAATGTTTTTTCATTGTACAGGATTGATTTAGCTATTCTGGGCTTTTTGTTGTTCCATATGAAATTGAGGCTAGCTCTTTCCAAATCTATAAAAAATTGTGTTGGTATTTTGATAGGATTTGCATTGAATCTATATATTGCTTTAGGTAGGATGGCCATTTTTATTATGTTGATCCTACCCATCCATGAGCATGGAAGATCTTTCCATCTTCTAAAGGCCACTTCCATTTCTTTCTTCAAGGGCTTGAAGTTCTTGTTGTACAGGTCCTTTACTTGCTTGGTTAGAGTTACCCCCAGGTATTTTATGTTGTTTGTGGCTATTGTGAAGGGGGTTGTTTCCCTTATTTCTTCCTCAGCCCATTTGTTTGTTGTATAAAGAAGGGCTTCTGATTTTCTTGAATTAATTTTGTATCCAGCCACTTTGCTGAAGGTGTTTATCAGCTGTAAGAGTTCTCTGGTGGAATTTTTGAGGTCGCTTATGTATACTACCATATCATCTGCAAATAGGGATAATTTGACTTCTTCGTTTCTGATGTTTATCCCCTTGATCTCCTTTAGTGGTCTTATTGCTCTAGCAAGTACTTCAAGTAGTATATTGAAGAGATATGGTGAAAGTGGACATCCTTATCTTGTCCCTGAGTTTACAGGAAATGCTTCAAGTTTCTCTCCATTTATTTTGATGTTGGCCACTGGCCTGCTGTATATTGCCTTTATTACTTTTAGGTACGGCCCTTGTATGCCCGTTCTCTCCAGAACTTTTAGCATGAAGGGGTGTTGGATTTTGTCAAATGCTTTTTCTGCCGCTAGCGAGATTATCATGTGTTTTTTTTTTTCTTTCATCTTGTTTATGTGGTGAATGACGTTGACAGACTTTCATGTGTTGAACCATCCCTGCATCCCTGGGATGAAGCCTACTTGATTATGGTGTATGATACTTTTGATGTGTTCTTGAATTCGGTTTGCTAGTATTTTATTAAGTATTTGTGCATCTATGTTCATGAGAGAGATTGGTCTGAAGTTCTCTTTCTTTGTTGGGTCTTTGTGTGGTTTAGGAATTAGGGTGATTGTGGCCTCGTAGAATGAGTTTGGCAATGTTCTTTCAGATTCTATTTGGTGAAAGTGTTTGAAAAGTATTGGTGTTAGCTCCTCTTTGAAGGTCAGATAGAATTCCGTGCTAAAGCCATCTGGCCCTGGGCTTTTTTTGGTTGGGAGATTTTTAATGACTGTTTCTATTTCCTTAGGGGTTACTGGGCTGTTTAATCTGTTTATCTGATCTTGATTTAGCTTCGGTAGGTGGAATCTATCAAAAAAAATGTCCATTTCACTTAAGTTTTCAAATTTGGTGGAGTATAGATTTTTAAAGTAGGATCCAAATATTCTCTGGATTTCCTTAATGTCTGTTGTTATTTCTCCCTTTTCATTTCTGATTTTGTTGATTTTTGTTTTCTCCCTCTGTCTTTTAGTTAATTTGGCTAAGGGTCTGTCTATTTTGTTGATTTTCTCGAAGAATCAACTCTTGGTTTCATTGATTCTTTGTATAGTTCTTTTTGTTTCTAAGTTGTTGATTTCAGCCCTAAGTTTGATGATCTCCTGCCTTCTGCTCCTCTTGGGAGTGTTTGCTTCTTTTTTATCCAATTCACCCAGTTTAGCTAATTCACTAATTCACTAATGAGCTGTCACAATTTTCTTTGAGAAGGCACTTACTTAGTGCTATGAACTTTCCTCGAAGCACAGCTTTCATTGTGTCCCATAGGTTTGGGTATGTTGTGTCTTCATTTTTGTTGTATTTTAAGAAGTCTTTGATTTCCTTCTTTATTTCTTCCCTGACCCAGTGGTCCTCTAGTAAAGAGTTGTTCAATATCCATGTGAGTGTAGATTTTCTGTTGATTCTTTTGCTATTGAAGTACAGCTTTATTCCATGGTGATCTGATAAGATACAAGGGGTTATTTCAATTTTCTTATACCTGTTGAGGCTCTCTTTGTGTCCAAGTATACGGTCGATTTTGGAGAAGGTTCTGTGAGGTGCTGAGAAGAAGGTGTATTCTTTTGTGTTTGGGTGAAACGCTCTGTAGATATCTGTTAGGTCCATTTGGTTCATGATCTCTGTTAGACTCATTACTTCTCTGTTTGGCTTCTGTCTTGATGATCTGTCCATAGTTGTGAGTGGGGTGTTGAAGTCTCCCACTATTAAAGTGTTTGGATCAATGTGCGATTTAAGTTTTAGAAGTGTTTCTTTTATAAATGTAGGTGCCTTTGTATTTGAGGCATATATGTTCAATATTGAGATGACCTCTTGATGGATATTTCCTTTAATGAGTATGTAATGCCCTTCTCTGTCTTTTTTTATTAACCTCAATTGGAAGTCTATTTTCTTTGATATTAGGGTGGCTACTCCAGCTTGTTTCCTGGGTCCATTTGCTTGGAAAACCTTTTCCTAGCTCTTTATTCTGAGGTAGTGTTTATCCTCAATAGTGAGGTGTGTTTCTTGTATAGAGCAAAAAGATGGGTCTTGTTTATGGATCTAGTCTGTAAGTCTGTGTCTTTTTATTGGCGAGTTGAGTCCATTGATGTTGATGAATATTAGTGACCAGGGGTTGTTATTTCCCATTATTTTGGTTTACCTGGCTGTCTTGTGCTTCTCTTTTGTTTAGTTGCTGTGGAGGTTTCTATTTCCTCTGTTTTCTTGGGTGTAGTTATCTTCTCTGTGTTGGAATTTTCCTTCTAGGATCTTCTGTAGGGCTGGGTTTGTGAGGAGATATTGTTTGAATTTGATTTTGTCATGGAATATTTTGTTTCTCCTTCTATATTGATAGAGAGTTTTGCTGGATATAGTAGTCTGGCTGGGTACCTATGTTCTCTCAGGGCTTGTAGGACATCTGTCCAGGCCCTTCTAGCTTTTAAAGTTTCTGAGGAGAAGTCAGGTGTGATTCTGATGGGTCTGCCATTGTATGTGACTTGGCCTTTTTCTCTTACAGCTTTTAATATCCTTTCTTTGTTCTCTACATTTGGAGTTTCTATTATTATGTTTCGAGAGGAGTTTCTTTTCTGATCTAATCTGTTTGGTGTTCTGTAAGCCTCTTGGATTTTTACTGGCATCTCTTTCTTTAGGTTTGGGAAGTTTTCTTCTATGATTTTGTTGAAGATATTTCCTGGACCATGGAGTCGGGAGTCTTCTCTTTCCTCTATGCCTATAATTCTTAGGTTCCATCTTTTCATTGAGTCCTTGATTTCTTGGATGTTGTGGGTGAGAGATTTTTTAGCTTTCTCATTTTCTTTGGATGTTGTACTGATTTCTTCCATGGAATCTTCCATGCCTGAGATCCTGTCTTCCATCTCTTGCATTCTATTTTTCATACTCACATCCGTAGTTCCTGTTCTCGTCTCTTGATTCTCCATTTCCTCTTTTAAGAATGTGTTTTCTTTATTGTTTCCATTTCTATTTTCATGTCTTGAATGGTAGTTCAAGTTCGTTTTGTACATTTCCTTCTCCAATTTGCTTGTTTTTGTCTTGAGATCTTTCATTGCTTTATTCTTTTCCTGTTCAAGCTGGGTCACCTTGGCTTGGAGCTCTTTAATGATGTTATTCATTGTTTTGACTTGTAAGATTGTGGCTTCTTTGAATTCCTTCATAGTTTTAAGTTCTTCTTGAAGGGGCTTTATTACTTTCCATACTGTAGAATTGTCATCATTTTCATGGTTTCAGTTGTGGTGAGGTGGTTCGGGCTGGATGGAATAGCGTTGCTTTCTTTTTTTGGAGACATTTCGCTATGTTTTTTTTTTTTTGTTTTCTTGTTTTTTTTTTTTTTTTTTTT
>CAJQZJ010031962.1:7585756-7608197 GCA_907164525.1 Lophiomys imhausi | reverse complement strand
GAATCTTCCATGCCTGAGATCCTGTCTTCCATCTCTTGCATTCTATTTTTCATACTCACATCCGTAGTTCCTGTTCTCTTCTCTTGATTCTCCATTTCCTCTTTTAAGAATGTGTTTTCTTTATTGTTTCCTTTTCTATTTTCATGTCTTGAATGGTAGTTCAAGTTCGTTTTGTACATTTCCTTCTCCAATTTGCTTGTTTTTGTCTTGAGATCTTTCATTGCTTTATTCTTTTCCTGTTCAAGCTGGGTCACCTTGGCTTGGAGCTCTTTAATGATGTTATACATTGTTTTGACTTGTAAGATTGTGGCTTCTTTGAATTCCTTCATAGTTTTAAGTTCTTCTTGAAGGGGCTTTATTACTTTCCATACTGTAGAATTGTCATCATTTTCATGGTTTCAGTTGTGGTGAGGTGGTTCGGGCTGGATGGAATAGCGTTGCTTTCTTTTTTTGGAGACATTTCGCTATGTTTTTTTTTTTTTGTTTTCTTGTTTTTTTTTTTTTTTTTTTTGGTCTGGGGCCTCTGGCCATGTGGAATTTTTTTGCTGTCTTCTGGACTTGGGTCCAAAGGGGGCACTTTGGTGTAGGATTCGAGTTGCTTTACTCCACCCCTATAAGGTGAGTCATTCAGTCCTGCCTCTCAGGTGGGGACCTAATTAATTCAGGTGGTGGATCTGTTTACAAGTAAGCTCTTATTCCCCTCTGGAAGGGCTTGTACTAGTACATAAGACTGATATACGACCCTTTCAAATATCTAGCAGTTTTCCCAGGGTTGTTCCTTTAGCGGGTAAGTCTGCAGCTTAGCTGCAGTAGCCTTGCTGCTCCCGCGGCTTGGAAACTGGCTAGTGACGTCACAGACTGCCATCTGTGGTCTGAAGGCACTTTGTAGGGGATCTCCCGCTCACTTCCAAAGGTTGCAACCTTTCGCTAGATAATTGGATCAGATAGTCTGTGTGAGACCTGGGAGTGCCCAGCAGGGTGGGGATTATCTCTGCGTGGTTTCTGAATCTGCGGGCTGGGTATTAGGTTGGAACTTACCGGGATTTCTCCTTTTGGGGGGGATGGGTTATCCTGATTCCTGGGTCCAGAGGATTCCTAGCATGTCCAAGATTCGGAAGTGGCATCCTGCCCAGGTATCTTCCGTGGTCCCTGTGTAGCCGGGTGAGATTTAAAAGGGGTTGTGCCCTTTTTACAGCGTACTGGAACACTTGTCGCCTTGTGATTGTTGACCCCGAAATCAAAATACATCCAGGCCGGCCGCCACCATCTTGGATCCCCCCTAGTTATTTCTTAAGGTTATATCACAATTATGTTCCCCTCATTCCTCCCCCTCTCAGTCCCACCTTTCTTCCCCTTCCCCTTCCTATCTGCTGGATTTTTTTTTTTTTTTAATTTAAGTTGTATCTTTTTCCCACACCTGTTCCGAAATGGCTTTTTTTCTTATAACAATAAATAAATAGAAATCAGTAAGAACAATTAGGCCAGAATCATGAAAATTATAAGGTTTAACACACATTACCAATGTCCAGTCCTCATGTATTTTGCAATTGATATTAATATTTTATTTTCTGTCTATCTTGATGAGTTTAATGCTCTTGTGGTGTCCTTGAGCTCTCTCTTTCTGGCTCCTTGAGCTACTAACTCAGTTTCCATCCTAGTTTACATTATCATCTTAAAAACATCTTCCTAGACCTAGAGCATACTTTTAATTTCTAAACAACTTAAAATTTAACTTTGAGACTATAACTATCTAGTCTATAATCACATCAGAGATCCAAGAAGGATAAATGTATCTGAGTAAACAGGAAGTGCAAACCAAGCAGCTTCAAAAACTAAGAAATGACAGACAACTGGATGCCTGGACAGTCCCCAATTTCTCTCAATACATTGAAGCTTATATCTTCAGCTTTTGATCCAGTATCTCTAACAGACCTTATTTGTGAAGCATGAATTATGAAGGATTTGCCTACACTGTTTTGGCAGAACTATGCTGTCAACTTACCTGCTTCCCAGTTTTGTCCATTTCAGAAAGCATTCTATCTCCAGTTGAAACAAGGGATTTCTCTTGCCCAGTGGCAAGATTGCCACTAATGCAGCCATCTTCAAATGGGGATTCTTCGATGCTCATCATCTACTTGGAGTAGAATGGGAAGTGCTGTCAGAAGCAGGCATGTCTCAATATAAAAAAATCTCAAGTTAAGAAATGATATTTGAATGCTATATTCTACAAATCTCTTCAGGTTTTTGAAGACTACCTGTCTATCTCCATATATTTGGATAAGTAACTGTTGCTTGTCTCTTAGGAACTTGATTTCTGATTGACATCAAAAACATCTTTGATAAGCCAGGCAGTGGTGGCGCACGCCTTTAATCCCAGCACTTGGGAGGCAGAGGCAGGTGGATCTTTGCGATTTCGAGGCCAGCCTGGTCTACAAATTGAGTCCAGGACAGCCAGGGCTACACAGAGAAACCCTGTCTCAAAAACAAACAAACAAACAAACAAACAAACAAAAAAAAAACATCTGTGATAAACTCTTCTAGTGCCTCACAAAATGACATGTTTGAATTGACTATTAGTTTTCATTTCTTAATTATCCTAAACAGTCTGTGGCAGTTGCAATCAAAAGGCTAAATTTCACATTGCATTTTTAAGCACTCCATAGGTACAATTCCTTAAAAAGAGTTAATTTCCAAATGATAATTTACCAAAGTAATACTTGCCTTAGTGGCATGAAAGGAAAGATGGTCTTAACGTCAGATTAGACTATTAGACTACAGGTTACCACATAGGACACATACTCTTGGATATCAGCTTATAAGTGTTTTTCCTATATATACAGGACATTTTTGTTGTTTGTTCTTAAAAATGCAGTTAAGAGATTTAAAATGTTGTAAATAAATTAAGGGCTACTACAGCTCAACCTGGTTTCCTAAACCTCTAAGAGTTGAAGTAATTTGGAGCTAAGATGAAATATTTGAGAAGGTTGGTGTTATCCATACCTTTAATTCCAGCAGAGAGAGAAGGAACACTATAGAGTTAGTTGCCTTTTAAATTCTAGATTTACAATGAACAGAGTGGTGATAGTTCACACCTTTAATCTCAACATTTGAGAAGCATATTTATTTATTCCCAACACACTGGAGAGAGAAACATGCAGATCTCTGAGTTTAAGGCCAGTCTGACACAGAGCAGGCTCCATCTAGAGAAAAACTTAGATCCAGTGATAGTGGTGCACACCTTTAATCCCAACAATTGGGAGGCAAACACTTTTTTCTAATTTATTTTTTATTTCTTCAAGTTACATCTCAATTGCAATCCCCTCCCTACTCCTCCCTCCAGTCCCACCCTCCTACCCTCTTCCACCTCAAACCACCCATCCCCTTACTTTTTTTTTTTAAGTTTAAGGTATATCTTTCCCCCCAAAAAAAAACAGCTCCCCCTTTCAGTCCAACAAATGGCTCTTTCTCTTATAATAATAAATACAATACAAAACAACAGAGGTAATTAGGCCACAATTATGAGAGTTATATGGCTTAGCATACAATCCCAATGTCCAGTCTATACGTATTTGGCACCTGACTTTAACATTCTACTATCTAACCATCTCCATGAGTTTAAAGTTCTATATCCAACTCAACTTTCATACTAACTTGCCTCACAATTTTAAAAATATCATCTTAGATCCAGAACACCCTCTTGATTCCTAAACAACTCGAAATTTAACTATGAGACTCTAGCTATTTTTGAACCACCTCAAAGACCTGAGAAGGATAAATATATATGTTTATATAGGAAGTACAGGGCCTGCAGCTTCAAAAACTAAGAAATGACATACCAGTGGCTGCCTGGACAGTTCCCATTCTCTCTCCATACATTACAGCATCAATCTTTAGCCCTTTGGCCCCGTTTCTCTGACAGACATTGATTGTAGAGCAGGGGTTATGAAGGACTTGCCTACCCTGTCTTGGTAGAGCTAGGCTGTTGACTTACCTGCTTCCAAGTTTTGTCCTTTTTGGACAGCATTCTGTCTACAGTTGAAGCAAAGGGTTTTCCCTGCCAAGAGATAGACTTGCCACTAATTCAAATCATCTCCCACTGGAGATTCTTTGATGCTCATCTTCTACTTGGAGTAGAATAGGAGTTGCTGTCAGGAGCTGACGTGTCTCGATATCAAAAAAAAATCTAAAGAAAACATATTTGAATGCCATATTCTGCATATCTCTTGAAGTTTTGAAGAGGCCCTACACACTTTTAATCCTGATCCTTTGGAAGCAGATTCAGGTACATAGAATTTACAATGACTTAAGTTTAAAAACTGCTGGTAATTGACTTAGCTTTCATACTAACTTGCATCACTATTATAAACATCTTCTTAGATCTAGAACGCCTTCTTGATTCCTAAACAACTCAAAATTTAGCTATGAGACTCAAGCTGTCTATTCTTCAACCACCTCAGAGAGCTGAGAAGTATAAATGTATCTGATTATATAGGAAGTGCAGGGCCTGCAGCTTCCAATACTAAGAAATGACAAACCAGTAACTACCTGGACAGTTCCCATTTTCTCTCCATATATTCCAGCATCAGTCTTCAGCCTTTTGGTCCTGTTTCTCTGACAGACATTTATTAAACTCATGGAGATGGTTAGAAGGTAGAAGGTTAAAGTCAGGGGCCAAATATGTATGAACTGGTCATTGGGAAGGTATCTATGTTCCCGTTCCCTTTGGTGTATTGGTTGTAGTCTTGTTATCCTGTACTATATAGCTAAAATCAGATTGTAAGTGAATAGATGACGTGTGCATCCTTCTGAGTCTGGGTTAGGTCACTCAGGATGAGCTTATGTAGTTCCATCCATTTGGCTGCATATTGCATGATCTGGTTGTTTCTGATAGTGGAGTAGTATTCCATCATATAGATGTAACACAGTTTTTTAATCCATTCTTTGGTTGAGGGACATCTGGGTTGTTTCCAGTTTCTAGCTATTGCAAATAAGGCTGCTATGAACGTAGACCTGGAAAAACAATTATCAACTTCATATGCAACAACAACAACAAAAAACAACAGAATAGATAAATCAATCCTGTACAGTTAAAAAAAAATCTGGAGGTATCACCATCCCAGATTTCAAAATATACTACATAGCTATAGTAATAAAAACAGCATGATCCTGGTATATAAACAAGCAGTTGATCAAGAGAATCGAATTAAAGAGCCAGAAATTAACCCACACACCTTAATTTTTGACAAAGAAGCCAAAACCGCACAATGGAAAAAGGACAACATCTTCAACAAATGATGCTGGTCTAACTGGATGTTGACATGTAGAAGAAAGCAAATAGACTCATACTTGTCACTTTGCACAAAACTTTAGTCCAATGGATCAAAGACCTTAACATAAATTCTGACACACTAAATCTAATAGAAAAGAAAGTGGGGAAAAGCGTCGAACTCATTGGCACAGGTGACAACTTCCTGAACAGAAAACCAATAGCTCAGGCTGTAAGACCAATGATCAACAAATGGGACCTCATGAAACTGAAAAGCTTCTGTAAGGCAAAGAACACTGTCATTCGAACAAAATGGCAACCTACAGATTGGGGAAAGAATTTACCAACCCCATATCCAACAGAGGACTAATGTTCATAATTTACAAAGAACTTAAGAAATTAAATGCCAAGAAACCAATAAAAAAAAAAAATGGGGAACAGAGCTAAATCGAGAACTCACAAAGGAGGAATTCCTAATGGCTGAGAGACATTTGAAGACATGCTCAGCATCTTTCATCATCAGAGAAATGCAACTCAAGACAACTCTGAGATTCCATCTCACACCTGTCAGAATGGTTAAGATTAAAAACTCAAATGACAGCACATGCTGGCAAGGTTGTGGAGAAAGGGGAACACTCCTCCATTGCTGTTGGAAGTGCAAGCTTGTACAACCACTCTGGAAATCAGTCTGGCGATATCTTAGAAAACTTGGAATAGCTCTACCACTTCTGGGTATACATCTAAATGATTCCATACAAAACCACAAGGACATCTCCTCATCTATTTGTTTATTTTACATTCCAGTCACCACTTCTCCTTCCTCTCCTCAGTGTTCAACTCTCCCACCCACTTCCACAATACTCCCCCTCTCCACTGCCCAGAACCAACCCAGTAAGTCAAATCAAATCTTGTCAGGACTAAGTGCCTATCTTCCACTTCTGCTAGGAAGTTGTTTTCCAGAGGGATGCAACACCATCCAATTCAGAGCTAAATGCCACTCCAATTGTTCAGGGATCCACTTGCAGACCAAGTAGCCCATAAGGTTCATATGTGTAGTGGGCCTAGAACTAGTCCAGGCAAGTTCTTTGGTCGGTGGTTCAGTCAATATGAGCCCCTGTTAGCTATGTGGGTCTTCTTGTGGTGTCCTTGATCCCTCCAGCTCTCTACAAACTTCCCCTAATGCTTCCTCAAGACTCCTTGATTTTCACCTAATGTTTGGCTGTGGGTCTCTGCATGTATCCACTATCTGCTGGATAATGCCTCTCAGATGGAAGCTATGTTAGGTTCCTGTCCAGTTCCCTATCTCCATCCACTTCCAATGTCTGTTTTATTTTCCCTACTTAGAGGGATTCAAGCATCATCCCTTGAGCCCTCCCACTTAGTTTCTTGGGTGTGTGGATTGTTGCATGGTTATTCTGTAGGTATAGGTTAATATCTGCTTTTGAACAAGTAAATATCACATGTATCTTTCTGGGTCTGTGTTACCTCACTCAGGATGATCTCTTCTCTTTCCAACCATATGTCTACAAATTTCATGACGTCCTTGTTTCTAATAGCTGGGTCATATTCCATTCTGTATATATAACACAATTTCTTGATCCATTCCCTGGTTGAGGGACAGCTGGGTTGATTAAGAGGAGTGAACTATAATGAGACAACTGGGCAATTAAGATTATTTTCAAAAAAGAGTAGCTTTTGCTGTTCAGAAACCTCCTGTATGTTTCTGAAAATCCATGTGTAATGCATATGTTAAGGCTTCTCTCAAAGCCAGGCTCTCTCCTTCTTATTTACTTGTTTGCTATGTTTCAGCTCAGAGAAAGAGTAAGAAGAAAACAACTCAGAAAGGAAGATCAAAATCATGCTCAGACTGCAGTTCTGAGAAAGCTTCAGTCTTCCTCAGACATCTGAAGCAATCAATGGGTGTCAAATCTGTGATGAATACATTTTTTATATTCAGAACCAGAATGCTGTCAGCTGGCAAAACTAATGTGAGAGCATGAGGAAACAGCTCAGAATTTCTGTTTTGTAAAGTGACACAAAACATTTTCTAAGGAAATTCTGTTGATTGCTGAGAGGCAGACGTTCAGGAAGCTTGTGTTCTATTTTATCACAAAGATAGTACAAAAATGCCTTGAGAATTGTCTTTCTGCACTTGACTCTGGAGGTCAGGCACCTGCCAGTTTACCACCAACCTTCTGATGTCACTAATCTTCATTGTTTCATTTTTGGAAAGGAATGACAAAATGTGCAAATGTGTATGCCTTTGCCTTTATATGTGTTTCTTGAGTTTTTTCTTTGGCTCTTTTTTTCCCCACTTTTGTTTGCTTGTTTGGTCCTATTCTCATTTATTTTTAATTTATCTGATCAATTATATATTATTAATTCTATTGTTACTATTAATGTCATTATTATTATTTACATGCCCATTTATATTTTAATTAGAGAAGGAAAGAAAAGGTCTAGATTTGGGTGGAAGGGGAAATGAGGATGTGGAAGAAGTTGGGAGAAGGGAAACATAATAATGATATAA
The DNA here is from genome assembly GCA_907164525.1 of Lophiomys imhausi. NCBI lineage: Eukaryota > Metazoa > Chordata > Mammalia > Rodentia > Muridae > Lophiomys > Lophiomys imhausi. Next base: position 7,600,401 of record CAJQZJ010031962.1, on the reverse strand, counting down.
TGTATTAAAGAATCTTTCAATTAAAAATACCACAAAATGTAAACTCTTTCTCTCTCTCTTACACACATATAAATATATAAACCACATGCAAACACACACACACACACACACACACACACACACACACACACACACACACATTTGTACTGCTAAGGACTGCCCTTGAAATAGAGCACTGTGTCAAACTATTTTGCTAGGCATGAAGGGATCAAGAGGGAAGTTTGTTTTCTATGGAGAAACTTGCCCTCTCTTTTACTTTGAAAGATACTCCATCACATTCATAGGAGTTTCTGGTGTAAATCTTATTTAATAGCATGGTGAGACCAGCTGTTTCAGGGTCTACACATCTCCCTCATAATCATTTTGCCATAGAATCTTTTTTAAGCATACAATGATTTGAAAAACATCATTTAGAAGGTTTCAGGACCATTCTTTCATCATAATATATAAGCACACAATGTTTAGTTTTGTGTTTAATGCATACTTTAAGCACATTCTTACTCTTTCCCACATTTTTAAAGTAATGACTTACCTCAAAGTAAATTTTAGTTTTGAATTAGAATTCTAAATAACCAGTTCAATAATCTATACTAATATGTAAACAAAAAGTTCACAAGCTAAACATGCACTCACACCACACACACACACACACACACACACACACACACACACACACCAAATTTAGGGAAATCTTCAGAAGAAGTAGGAGTACTATAAAATAAAAATCACAGTTCTTAATAGTTAATAATATTTAATATTTAAGTCAAAATACTCATGTTGCATAATATTTTTCTTTTTTATTATATTTTCCTTTGCACAATCTTGACACTGGTTTAAACCTTGATTTCTTTATGAAGAGCTTTAGGAGCAAAACAGTCCCCACCAGCATTGCTTTACAACTCTTAGAATTTATGAGCTCCATATATTTCAACATCACTCCCATTGGCTACACTAAAAGATTCTTTTTATTTTACTACAATGGAATGTCAGGATTACAGCACAGTGATGGAGGGAAGGAGATGTTATATGATGCTTAATAAAAATAACTTGGGAGTGGTCATTATAGAACAGCAAGACACAAATAGCAAACAAGCATAAAGAAAAGAAAAAAAATCTAATGTTTGTTTGTTCTTCTCCAATTCCTGTTTTTGGAATTACTATTTTTTAGTCATTTAAATAATAATCACATTCAGATGACTTCACTTATTCTTGAAATAGAGTGCAAATAAACTTTAGACACATGATAATATTCTACTCCCTTTATTAGTTATCTATATCCTGGGAAAAGCATAGTGAAGCTCTTAATATAAATCAGAGTATTCTAAAACTTAGAGGTTGGTGTCAACCACATGCTGTGGCACACTAGGTTATGAGAATTATAAAGAGGTTATAAACATGAAGAGTTAGAGACTAATCTGAAAAATTGGCGTGAAGCAATATTTATTAAAACTATATTTATTTTATTTAAAAATATTTGTTCATGTATGTGTTGGGAAAGGAGTAAGTGAATATGAGTCCAGGTGTCCACACTGGTTATAAGCATCAGATACTCATGGAGCTAGAGTCACAGGTGGTTGCAACACACCCAGTGTAATTGCTGGGAAACAAACTTGAGTGCTTTGCATGAACAGCTCTTAAATACTGAACCATGTCTCTAGTTCCATCTCAAACAATTTTAGACAATTACAAATTATAACTTTGTTGATTACTTATAACCTAACTAAAATTAAATAATTCTAATGTAAAATGTATTCTTTTTATATGTTATCACGTATTTGGTTATTTGAATACAGTTTTTAGTACAGGAAAAAAGTAATTATAATCAATAAAATTGCTTTTTTCAAGTCTCACTATATTGCTTACTTTTTCTCCATAATGAAAAATAACTTGTTTGGTGATGACTTTTCTTTTTAATTTGTTTGAGTCTAAGCATCTTCTTTAAGATCATATAATAAGTATATATATAGATATATACTTATACAATATATATGTATATATTGATATTATCTGGAAAATTTAGCATGCATATTTATAGATATTAATTCATGTAACCTATTTTTATATATTCTGTTCTTGTTTTCAAGCAAGACAATTATTTTCAGGTTACTCCTGTTCAGGTAATCAATCTCTGTATAATCTATTTTTTGAGATATAGTACAGTTACATGAAGTTTTATTTCTAATAAAAATAAGTTATTAGATTAATTATTAGGAATAATAAATAGTTATTAGGAATAAAGATTTGTTATTTTCTCCTCATGTTCAGTTTCCTCACCTATTGCTTCAGCTGAGTAAAGGAAGCTAGCATCTGGCTAAGGGAAGCCATTGGATGTTTTCTGTGGAACTCCTCAAGATTTTTTTATGTATTTTTCATTGAGATTCCTTATTTAAATTCCTGGGTCATTCATTTCCCCCCAAAAAAGTCTTCCCTTTCATAAAAGTTAATCCAAAATTACTCTCTTTTTATTATATAAAATATATATTTCCTTTAATTAAAAATAAATTTTTCTTATACAATAAAGGCTGATTACAGTTTTTCCCCTGTCTGCTCCTCCTAGTTCTTTTCACTTCCCCTCTCATCCCATACAGATTAACTCCCTTTGTTTCTCTTATTAAAAAGAACAGGCTTCTAAGATATAACAACAAAACACAACAAATTCAAATATCAGTTATAACTAAAATATAAATATATTCATAATATAACAAAAATAAAATATAATCAAAACTATCACATAGATATTGTACAAGGTAAACCAGCAAGGATGAGGAAGAAGATGAAAAAAAGCAAAAAGAAAACCCACATATGTTTATATATTTATACATTTACACAAAGAGATCCCAAGAAAACAGCAAACTGGAAGCCATAGTACATAAGATAGTGTAAAAAACAAAACAAACAACAAAACCCCACAAAGCAAATTGACAAACATTTACAGACGAAAAGACAAAACCAAAATCAAAAACAGAAATAAAACCCAACAACAAACTTGCAAAAATGTAATTTTCTCTGTTTTGTGCTGGTTATCCACTGGTTGACACGGAACATAGACTACACTTAGGAGTGGTTTGTATACTCATTGAGATGTCCTTGGAGAAAACTGCATTTCATTATTGAGTGGTTGTCAATAAGAGATAATTCTGGATTAGGGATGAAAGCTTTGTCCACTTCTCAGAGCTAAGACCCTGTTTAACAAAGACCCACCAGGTCCTGTGAATACTACTACCGCAGTCTCTGTGAGCTCATAATTGTGTTGGTACTGTTTTGTTTATAAATTCTTATTTATATGTATCCTTCAATCCCATTGGCTTTTAAAAATCATTCTTCTTCCTTTTCTGCAGGGTGTGCTGATGCCTAATGAGAAGAATTTGATGCAGATTTCCCATTTGGGATTGAGTGTTCTAAGGAAAATGAGGAAGGCCTGAGAAGATTTTAAGAAGGAGAAATTACAATCAGAATGTATTGTATGTAAAACTTTCCTTTTCAATGTAAGAAGAAAAAAAAACAATTCATTAATCCACTGACATTTAAATTGGAAATTTTTTCCAAAGAATGTAAAAAGCACAGTATGATTGTAAGAAATCCTAGAACCGGAAGGACAGAGAACTAACAGTCTCTAATACTGACTGATGTGTGAGCTTTGTTTTCCTGGTTTTAAGACTGGAACATGACAGTTTAGAGCCTATTCCTTAAAAGAGGTCAACTCTTGAAGCCGAAAAGTCAAGAAAATTTATTATTCACTAGATCTTCTAGAAATAATGTACCTACTTTGGGGATTGCCTGGTTGTGTACTTTTTAGACTGTTGGCCTACAGAAGTCTAAAACAACACATTTGTTTCTTAAACCACTGAATTTGTGGTCATTCTCTAGAATAACAGTAGGAAACTAAAACACATAATGATGTATAAATGCCAGTGTTTACTAGCATATGGTGGCAAGAAGAATTCAAAATCTGGGAGCAGTAAGTTCCAGAAATATACTGTATGAGGTACAAGAAGCATGATAATATTGTGCTTGATGGAGTGTTTAAAGAATGAATACTCATTACATCAGAAAGATGTATGGTGATCGTCAAGGAACAACTTCATTAAGAAGGTCATTGTTTACTTTTTTTTTACTTTATTTTTTATTTCTTCAAGTTACATCTCAATCACAATCCCCTCCCCATTCCCCCCTCCAGTCCCACCCTCCCACCCCATTGTTTACTTTATTAAGGCTTGCTTATGTTTAACAAAATGCTTCCCAAAATGAACAGATATTGTGTGTCATCATTTTCAAAAAAGAATCATAGATGTTATATTCTCAGAAACCTTGCAGACTGAGTTATTGTATGAGATGCAATATCATAATGATAGTCAGAATTGGTATGCCAACAATACCTATGGAGTTTTTTTTTTTTTTAATCTTACATGAGCTTTCTAAGGGCAAGATGAATGCACAATCAGTGAGATACTATTCCTTCACAATAGTCAAAACAGATAAAAAGAAGGCTGAGTTAATCAAGGGTAGATGATCAAGAAAAATGTTTCCAAAGATAGCCATAATTTCCTATGAAACATCCAGAGCTGAACAGTTTTGGATTCATACATGGTAACTGGAGAAGCATTTGGAATTCCAAGAGGAAGTAATAACAATTCTGCAGCACATAAGGTGACGATTCCCCAATTCTTCCCCAAAGATATTTGGTATCATTGTGTTTGGATGATTGCATAAGGGGCAGCATGGGAGGGTTGGAGGAGAAGAACCTAACAAAGTATTTTAAACACTTGATTGAAGAACTGATTTAAGATTGACTGTGTCCTCAAATTTAGATTAGTAATCCAGGTAGTCAGATTGGAATAGTAATAAACACCATTTGGCCTAGAAGCAACTCAAGTCCAATGGTCCAATAATTTTGAGGCCACATTAATTTTCCATTCTTTATATACTAAATAAAACAGTTATCATATGAATAATTTGTGCTTTTCTGCTTATCCTGTGTATAATGAGAGACACCTGAGTGTAGAAGACCAACTGATTTCATTAGATCTTCTTCCTGTCTTGCAACATAACAAATGTAAGCATAACAAACTCTGGAAATGGGGGCAGAGTAAGTACTCAAATGAGTTCAGTTAAGGACTGAAGATGGAACACTTTAACTTTATCCTTAGATAATTAATAGATCTGACCTCAAAACAGCCTGACATTCATGATGAAAGAATTCTGTAATCTTCTTCCTGTTCTTCATGGAGTGAACAGCCCCCACTCCAACACACAGGCTTGCCAAAATGGCATTCTGTCCTAATACATAAGGCCAAATGACATTGCATCGAAATTTTGTGCCAAAATAAATATTTCCCCCTTTAATCTGCTTCTTTTAGAGCTGGTTGTAGATACTATGCCAGAATGAAGGGTAATCAGTAGAGCAGATTAACTCAGCCATACATGTACACATTTAGTTTTGTTGTTAATATTTTTGACCAAAACCAAATAAGGAACTTGCATGTGTTTGAAACATTGCAAAACAGTTTGAAATCATCTGAAAGGACTCACAGTAAAGCTTTTTCTTATATAGGGGACAAGGTAATGTGCTCAGGACTTGATTCGCAGCTGGTGGTGCTATTTTGGGAGTTTCTGGAACTATTAGGAAGTAGGATATAGCTGGAAGAATAAAGGCATGGGCATGGGAACATAGCTTTTTAAGTAGAGGCAGAATAAATATTCTGCTCATTACTGGTTTCTTCCTGCCCCACACGAATTGAGCAAGTCTCCCTTCCAACATGCTCTTGCCAGCATTATGTTCAATTCAAGTACATTGGACCAAATGACTCTAGATATTCCAAATCAATCTTTCAGTTTTTTACAGTTTCTGCTAGAAATTTTTCTTCACATCAACAACAAAATATAACTAATACACTTTTATATTCTTACTTAGAAGTATGATAATGTTCTTCTTATTACTCTGAGATGATTTAAGAGACATGAGCAAGAAAATATTCTTCAAACTATCACATGCACTAACTAGGTCAAAGGAATTAACCAACATAGATGAAGGTATAAATTAAATAGGTAGTATCTAATTGGTTACTTGAGAAATATGTCCTGAATCATGTTAAATACACACACACACACACACACACACACACACACACAAACACACACACACCATCTTTAAATGGCATAGGCATCATTATTAGGTTCAGTATATAACAAAGAGGAATGTATTATGACTCACCTAAAGTTTTGCTACTTTTAATCCTCTTCCAAAAACTGATAAGATACCCAGAGCCTTGAATAAGTTTATAGCTTATTATATAAGTATATTTTACACAAAAAAGACTGCCTTTAACTGTAGAATATGACTGGCAGCCTTGACAGAGCCCAGTGCAGAACAGCTGGGTATAGTGTATCATGTGTTACTATTCTTTCAAGCCTTGTGAGCACAGAGATACTAAATACATTATTTCCAGTAGTGATCAAGATAAATTGTCAAATATGACCTACTTTTGTTAGATATATTAAATTCTAGATCATACAGTTATAGCAACAGATTAACAAACCATTGTTAGACAAAAGTGATATAGAATGATTATTAACTGAAGACCACCAGATAACATATGACAGCTGGTTGGGTTGGTCTTAATCAGCAGTGCTACATTTATACTGGTGTGATGTGTTTTAGAGAGGTTACAGTGATAATAGATGCAAGTTTGACTATGATCTGTATTGAAGAAAGAATTCACAGCTCCAGTCATTCATCTGTAGGTTTGATACAGATGGTCTTAAAATATTTTGGCAAGATGTGGACTTGCTGGTGGACTGCCAGATGGCTATGAGTTAAAGTGCTGCAATAGGAGTATGAAAACCAGAGTTTGCATACCAGAATCATTGAAAATGTTGGGTCATAATGGGAGCCCATCACTTTGAAGAGGAAGAAATCTTGAATTAAAGAAAAAAACATGAAATGATAAATTATGATATATGTTTTGGTTAGCTGATTAAACAAGGCACAAAATAGAATTTTGCAAGATTGAGGCTTTTTTTTAATTTAAAGACTTTATGGAAGTTTTCCTTGAATTCTTTTTAATACTTTTATTTAGAGTTCAACAGAATTTAACAGCATGGACAGCCAAGCATGAAACTATGCTAAAATAGATTGTGATTTACAACTGCACTATTTTTTAAAATGTGGGTTTTTTTTTTTTTTTTTTGGTTTTTTCGAGACAGGGTTTCTCTGTGCAGCTCTGGCTGTCCTGGACTCGCTTTGTAGACCAGGCTGGCTTCGAACTCACAGAGATCCGCCTGCCTCTGCCTCCCGAGTGCTGGGATTAAAGGCGTGCGCCACCACCGCCCGGCTAAAATGTGGGGTTTTTATAGTGTGACATTTTCTGTGCAAATATGAACAAATGTCTACTAACCCTATTTAGGGATCTGATGTCAGACAAAACAAACGCTTATAACCTAATTTTAGCTTTGTGAAGCAGTGAATTTATTGAGAGTATTACAGGGAGTAGGTGAGGGATTCCTTAGAAGAACATGGGCAACTCAAGGGCATTTTCAACACTAAAAAGCCCACCCTGTCAGGGTGAAAACATATAAAAGCTGAATCACTGGCACACTTGAAAGCAACTCCATAGGTCAAAGAATCTTCCCTGCTAACTGTTGTTTGCTGTTTATTCAACATTGAAGAGGGGACTGGTAAATATTCTAAGTTTTAACTCTTTTTTAATAATTTATTTTTTATTTCTTCAAGTTATATCTCAATCACAATCCCCTCCCTACTCCCCCTCCTGTCCCACCCTTCCACTCTCTTCTCCCTCAAACCCCCATCCTCTACCTTTTTTTCAGTATAAGGTATATCTTTTCCCCCCAAAATCTCCCCCTTTCAGTCCAACAAATTGTTCTTTCTCTTATAACAATAAATACAATACAAAACAACAGAAATAGGCCACAATTATGAGAGTTATATGGCTTAGCATATTCCCAATGTCCAGTCCATATATATTTGGCACCTGACTTTAACATTCTACTATCTAACCATCTCCATGAGTTTAAAGTTCTTTATCTAACTCAGCTTTCATACTAACTTGCATCACAATTTTTAAAACATCTTCTTAGATCCAGAACACTCTCTTTATTCTAAACTACTCAAAATTTAACCAAGAGACTCTAGCTATCTTTTCTTCAACCACCTCAGAGACCTGAGAGGGATAAATACATCTGTTTATATAGGAAGTGCAGGGCCCGCAGCTTCCGAAATTAAGAAATGACTCTTGAAAAGTTTGTTTGGTAATTTCAAAATCTCAGGACCCTGTCTTGACCCCCCCACGAAAGAATGCTTCAATTCACAGGGAATTTTTGTACAACAGCTTTGAAAGATTTGGTAGTACAAAAGTAGATATATACAGGAAGTAGACAAAATATAGTAATCTATTTTATTTTCAGATTCTCAACATGAGCATTCAGCCTATATCCCTAATATATACTTAGTTCATACATGTTACAGAGAATGGAAATAGATAATATGCTATCAGTGGGAACTACATAAGTAAAAATCTTGAAAAAGAGTTTGCCCTGCTCCTAGAGGTATTGCAGAAGTGACTGCTGTGTCTACACTCAGTATTGTGACCTATGAACATGTGAATGAACAGTAGCCAAACATATCCTGGGGGCAAAAAAGTAAGCCAGATACCAATACCACTTTGGCACCGTGGGGCCCAGAAGGGAAGCTATCCTATGTTGACCATCAGTCCAACACCAGGTAGGCACCAGATATGCTCCCAGGATAGCTAGCAACCCAGAGAATAAGGCAGACCTGCCTGACCCTGGATGAGGTGGTTGTGGGTGATACAGTCCAGAGAGTATGGGTGTGGGATAGCCAGCCCTGCCTTTTTTTTGCTTTGTGAGGATGTTGACCAGGGAGAGATCTCCTCTTTTTGGCTCACACCATCATTGGCAGATAGGAGATCTGGCTCTGATGGAGTCATAAGAGCAGGAGAGTTGTCCCTGCCCCTCACATGTGGTAGCACTTGGGAGAGTAGGCCCTGTACCCTGCCTGGGTAGCACATTACAGCTGGCCCTGCAGTGGGGATTGTGGGTGTGCCAGCTCTGAAGGAGTGAGTGTGAGAGAGCCAGCCCTGCCTTTTGTCTGCTTTGTGGAGGTGTTGGCAAGTGAGAGATTCCCTCACCTCTCTTTTGTCCTCACCACAGGTAGCAGGCAGGAGAGTTGGCCCTGATGGTGTAATGAAAGCAGGCAAGCTAAAACCTCTCTTGCAGGGCCTGTTCTCCTGACTGTTGAAGCAGTAAAGGGTTGATTCATCTTGCCTGAATGTGGTAAGAACTTCACACTGGAGGAGTAGGATAGGTGGGGAAAAGGGAGAGGGTGGGAGGGTGGGAAGTGGAGGGGTGGAGGAAGCTGGCTGTGATGGAGATGTACCTTAAATTAATAAATAAACATAAAAAATATTCTCAAACAACTAAGAAAAGAAACATTAATTTTTTCCTTAAAACAACATAAATTTATCTTCATTTTGAAAAAAATATCATTTTGTTCCATATCTAACATAGTGAAGCATAATTTATTAACTTAATTTAATTCTTTTTATTATTGAGGATCAAATCAAGAATTTTACACATGATAGGAAACTGCTGTTCTGTTGCTACCTCTCTAGTTATCTATTTATATTTAAATATGTATTGTCTTTGAAGTAGGAACTTTGTTTTTTTTTATGTGCCCAATTGCAGTGAATATTGGATCTTGATACTGGTCAGCATTAATAAGCTTTGGCTTGATCAAAAATGTGACCAAAATTAAAACAAGAGCAACAAAATATCTGATTATATAGAATGTATTGCATTGCTAAACTATGATATTTATTGATTAGTTATACTAGATGCTCATGATTTTCACTTTGTTATCCATTCTGTCAAATGAGACCTTCTCTCAAACCAAAGATCATCAATATAATATATGTTAATTCAAAAATTTAACCTAGAGAAATCAGACATAAGCAAATGATACATATTTCACCCTATAGAAAAAGGTCAAGACAAACTCAAAATTGTTAGGTGGAAAGAAATTATACGCACAAGGGTAGAAATTTATAAAATGGAGTCTAAAAGAATAATTCAAAGACACAATGAAATCAATATGTGGTTCTTCAAAAAGACAACCCTTTTCCATATAAACCATTGGTCTACAAACCTTTAGAAGAACTAAACAAAACAACAACAACAACAACAACAACAACAACAAAAAGCCCAAATTAGTACAACTAGAATGAAAATGGATCATTTCAAGAGACAATAATAAAATTTTTTAAACATCTACTGATAAAAAGCTATAATCTCTATAAGAAAGTCAATATCTAGACCCATATAATGTAGCAATGTTAAATAAGAATGTAAACAGATTAAATAAATACGCAATAATCAATAACATGGTAACAGTAATCTACAGTCTTTAAACAGAGAATAGATCAGAACCAGGCCATTATTCAGCTAATGTCACCAGATCTTTAAAGCACTAACCCAAGAACTCTTGAACTTATTCCTAAAGTAGAAAGGTACACTGTCAAGGTCAATCTATCAAGCCAGGATTACAATGAAACATGACCACTGCATACAACACATTTATAATCAGCACTACAAAAGGGAGAAAAATTTAAAGCATTTCCTCTACAATCAAGAATGAGACAGGTATGCATACTTTCTTCACTCCTATTTAGTATATTCTTTGAAGTAGTAGCAGGAATGCTAAGATAAAAAAGAAGAATACACATTTAGAAAGGAAGAAGTAAAATTATTCTTATTCATAAACTATTTTTATATAAGTCTCTCTGGAATCCATCTACAACATAGTTCCAATATTTTCAGAAATGTGGTAGAATATGGAAAAGTAAGACATAAAAAATGTAGTAGGATACCTACCAAAATCAGTATCTTTTCTATAGAAAATGCAAACAATGAACATTCTGAGAAAAAGAGCAGGAAAGCAATTAAATTCACAATATCACAGGTAAAATAAAGTACATAGAAAGTGAACTAATCTAGTAAATAAAAGACAATAATAAAAATGCTTAAACTGAATATTATTTAAAGAAGACTCTAGAAAAGAAAAAGACATTGAGGTTCAGTAAGCAATAGGACTGATAACATGAAAAGGCTCCTTTACAAAAACCTTTTTTATTTGACAGAATTTCCAAGAGGCCTACTTTTTATTTATTTATTTATTTATTTATTTATTTATTTATTTATTTCCTTAATTAATTTATTTTAAGCCACATAGTATTTTTATTAATTACTTGGAACTTTCATATAATGCACCTCAACCACACTCTCTTTCCATTCCTCTCAGGTTCAACCTCCCACTCTTGTGTCCTCCTCTCCCTCCCCCCCCAAAAAAAAAAAGAAAAAGGAAAAAAAAAAAACACAACTCCAACTTGTGTTGCATATATACCCTTTGGAGCATGGTCAATTTTCCAGTGGCTTGTCCCTTAAAGAAAAGTGAGTTATTCCCCACCTCCAGGCAAGAGCCACTAATTGTGAAGAGCTACACTTCACCATCTTCATCATAATTTTCAAGGACTCACTTCAGTAGCTTCCTGTCTGGACTATTTCTTTTTCGGGGGTGCAGGAGGGAGTCACATAAGTCTCCAAGATCTCTCATTCTTCACTGTGACTCAGCAGTCAGTGATACCACAGAAGAGAAGAAGCGTCCTTCCCCATACCAGCAAGGAGCCGCACGGATCATGTAGTTCAACATGGTTTCCAGCGGTAGCACAGATCATGGGCATCAACATAGTTTCTGATACAGACAGTGTGGACCATCGACATCAACCCAGGTCCTCTGTTCTCTGGTGGCAGCATGGATCATGGATCAAAGACTCCTTTTGATACATTCTTAAAAAAAAAAAAAAACTTATTTATTACTTCAAGTTACATCTCCATCACAGTTCTCCCCTTCTCCCACCTATCCTACTCCTCTGGTATGGGGTGCCCTACATATCAGACACCTTCAGATCATTAGTCATTTGAGGGCAAAGAGCTTCCTCTAGCTCTGGTGGCCTACATGGCAGCTTATGATGCTCTCAAACTGGATATATGCAGCAGTCAGGACATTATAAGGGGTGAACCACACAGATTTATTCACCTGCATGATAATGTACTTGCTTCAATTTTAAATCACTGCAAACTAGAATCTTCATGTGAGAAAACATTACTTAGAATACTTAAGGATCAGATAGGTTTGAAACATTAGATTATATATATATTTTAGTTTATTAAAAATAAACTTTGTTTGTTCGTTTGTTTTTCGAGACAGGGTTTCTCTGTATAACAGGTCTGGCTGTCCTGGACTCGCTTTGTAGACTAGGCTGGCGTCGAACTCACAGAGATCTGCCTGCCTCTGCCTTCCAAGTGCTGGGATTAAAGGCATGTGCCACCACGCCTGGCAATAAAACTTATTTTAAATTAGAAAAGGGTGGTAAGACACGGAGGACCGGAAACAAGCCTCAAAAAATATCAAATACACATTTTTTACAAATATATTTATATCTCCTTTTTTAACAATTAAGAAACAATTATGAAAACTATAAGGTATGACAGACATTAATAATATCCTAAGACCATATGTATTTGGCAAGTAATAAAGATATTCTATTATCCAGCATTCTCAATGAGTTTAAAGTTCTATACCTAACTCAATTTCCATCCTAACTTGCATTATCAAATTAAAACCATCTTCTTAGACCTAAAAAATCCTTTTAATTTCTAAACAACTTAAAACTTAACTGTGAGACTATAACTATCTAGTCTTAAACCACATCAGAGACCTGAGAAGGATAAATATATCTGATTAAACAGAAAGTACAGAGCAAACAGCTTCCAAAATTAAGAAATGACAGACAACTGGATGCCTGGACAGTCCCCAGTTTCTCTCTATAACGTTGGAGTATCTATCTTCAGCCTTTTGGTCTAGTATCTCTGACAGACATTAATTGTAAATCAGGAATTATGAAGGACTTGCCCACCATGTCTTGGAAGAGACAGACTGTTGCTTACCTGCTTCTAAATTTTGTCATTTTTTTCTGGCAGCATTCTGTCTACATTGAAGCAAGGCCAGTGGCAAGCTTGCCACTAATGCAGCCATCTCCAAATGGAGCTTCTTCGATACTCTTCATCCCCTTAAAATAGAAAGTAGTGTGCTGTCAGGAACTGACATGTCTCAATATCAAAAAGTCTTAGAAAACATCTTTAAATGCCATATTCTACAGATCTCTCGAGGTTTTTGAAGACCATATATCTATCTCCATATATTTGACTAAGCAAATGTTGCTTATCTCTTAGCAACTTGATTTCTGTTTACTTAGAAAACATCTGTGATAACCTATACTAGTAGCTAACAAAACCAAAAGTTTTACTGAAAACATATTAATCATCTTGTGAATGTTCTCCATGCCAAATATTATTTTAGATTGCAAAACATAAAGCTAAATGCTCATATTTTGGTGACCTTTATGACCTTTGAGGGTAATGTGAAAATTCTCAGGATGTTAGAGCCATAAATGGCTGAGTAGGTAGTGACACAAGGAGTTGTTTGTGTTGCTTTGAGATCCATCTTGTTTTCAGGTCACATATGGTTCCTTTATAGAAACCTCTTTTAATAGCTGACTGTGAAGAATAATATTATTTATGAAACAGGTATGTCTGTGGGGAAAGTCCATATAAATAAACCATCTTCACATTTTTACCTTTTGGAAGGTATAGTAACAGATTAAAACTTCATTGATTAGGGAGCACTTGCAATGTCTCAGTTCAGAACATAATCACAGTTTATTTTGGGCTGTGTGTAGTGCCTTTAATTTCCACGTCTTGGCAGTTTCTGTATGTGGTATAACATACTTTTAGCTTCAAATGAAATCATTTGACTGTATTAACTCAGCTGGTTACTAGCATCTACCAACCAATGAGATAGGAATGATATCAGATAGCACACAGTAATATTTCTGTTTTACTTTAATCCATTAACCAGAGGTACCACCAACATACTCCAAAGTGTCTTGATTTATGATTGTATATTTTTCTGTTGTAAAACTTCATGAAACTGTTACTAAATTAGAACATAGAATTTGTTGTAATATGAATTTGTGTTCCTAGGTTATGGGCAAACAGAACTGATGCTGAAATAAACTATTACTTTTTATGTTAGAATTGTTTTCTTCATGGGTTCATCTATGGACCAATGATACTAAAAACAATATTTAAAAAAGCAAATGAGATAGTTGGCAGCTCAAGTTGAATTACCATAGCATTATCAATAAGCAACTCTGATTAGTAAATATTTATTTTATCTTACTAATTTTATATACTAGTTATGATAGTGATTGCTAGGAACAGGAACTTACACAAATATTATCTTTCCTTGAGCCACTTGCCATTTACCTTCCAATGAGCAGTAAAAGTTAAACAAATACATAAACAAGATGGGTTCAGAATGTGCTGAGTTCTAAAATGTGAGTAAACTGAATACATGAATAGTCATTTTTGAGAAAAAAAAAAGCTAAGCCAAAGGCAAAGTGGAGTAGGGGAATGTTACAGATGGGAGAAATATATATATGTGTGTATATATATATATATATATATATATATATATATATATATATATATAT
>CAJQZJ010031962.1:7519658-7585746 GCA_907164525.1 Lophiomys imhausi | reverse complement strand
ATATATATATATATATATATATATATATATATATATATATATATATAGAGAGAGAGAGAGAGAGAGAGAGAGAGAGAGAGAACAAATGTTGCTGATGTAAAATTGATAATTGTTATTTCTGTAAACTACAAGAAGATGAGCAGAGACAGTAATTAAGAGGGAGCTGGTACTGTGTTTATATTGAATTTAAAGAGGAATGGAGAAATTTCTTCCATTCTTTTTTGTTTTTTGTTTTTGTTTTTTTAATGAAATGAGATTCTTGGTCAGGTGTGGTGGCACATGCCTGCAGTCCTAGCACTCAGCAGGGAACTCTGTGATTTCTCGGCAAGCCTTGTCTACAAAGTTAGTCCAGGACAGCCAGGGCTCTGTTACACAGAGAAACCCTGCCTTGAAAAAAAAAAGAAATAGAAAAGAAAATAAGAATATTTTCTCATACAACATATCCTCATTTAAGATTTCACTTTCCTCTACTCCTTCCAGCTTCTCCCCACTTCCCTTCCTATCAAGATTCACTTCCTTTCTGTCTTTTCTTAGAAGACATCAGGCTCTAATAAATAATACTTTAATATAACAAAATAAAATATAATAAGATAAAACCAAAACTATTAGTTTCTTAAAAGTTGGACAAAACAAATCAACAAAAAGGAAAAAAGCAAGAGAAGACACAAGAATTAGACTCACTCATTCACACACTCAGGAGTTGGAACAAAATACTAATCTGAAGCTATAACATGTATACAGAAGAGCAGGTGCAGACCTTCGTTGAGCTTCTGTTTGTCTTTTTTCAGGAACTCATCAACTATATATTTCATTTAATTTTTTTGACTCCTGAATGGAGAAATATTCATAGCAAGAGGAGATTCAAAGTTATCAATACAGAACAATTTAAAAGTTGTTACATTGATGCATATGATACTTTCCTAAGATTAGTGCCAGAGAAGTGAGGTACAAGGAAGTAGAAAACTTTTAGAGTAAAAAGGATATACCTATTAAACTGCACATAGAATCTAGATATGGAAGAATTAATGGGGAATTCTCATTTTGTGAATAAAAATTAGAGTACATTTGTTTTAGATGTTAAGAATTCTATTGTAAAATCAACTGACTTAAAACAACGATTAAGTTCTTATAATACTGGAAAAATAATAAAATTATATACAAACAACTACCTGGAAATATCACATACTCAAATGTGAAATAACAGTTAAATAATTTATTTGTATATTAATCTGATATAGTCATCCTTAGATTATAAGTGAAGTGCAAGCTGAAAGTTATACTGTCCCACTCCATAAGAGAAAACATGCTAATTTAAAACTAAGACATATTCTAATATTTAAACTTACAGACTAAGAATTCTAGGGCATTTCTGAGAATATCAAAGAAACCACAGTACATTATCTTAAAATATATTGGGGAAGACTGTATATTTTACAAAGAGTTTTATAAAAGTATACACTCTGTGCTTTTACATGCTTTCTAAATAATGTTACAAAGGCAGGCAGTATTTACTAAAAATTTCTACTTTCTACAAAAATAAAAAAAAATTGTTCTCTACTCTTACCTCATTATGCTGCACATGTATTTTTACCTTGTCCAATTTAGCTTAGCTTCTCATTCTGTTAAATTGTGGCAACCTAAAGAAAGATATTGCATGTTTTTTGTTTCTTTTCTATTAATTTTATATCTTAGTAAATACATGCTTAGTAAATGCTTGAAAGGCTGAATAAATATGAGTTAGTGAATAAGGCAACACAATGTAGAATTACAGAAGAATTTTCTCCAGAGCCACTGTTTTTAAACAACAACCTTATTTTGAGTGGGAAAACTATTAAATATCCCTAAACAATGAAATAGTGTACTATGTTTCTTCTTTTGTTACTATAGTGCATCTAAGCAACCATCACTTTGTCAAAGTATAAGAGAAGGTCTGTGTGTTTCAAATACCCACATATTATGAAAGCAAGAACTGTGTGCATTTCATTTCTAATAAATAAGAAGACAGATAGATTAATTTACTGTAGAACTCTGACTGATAATGGAACTAGAAGCAGCTTGTCAGTCAAGCTTATATTTTTCATTCTAGGCAAAAAAATATTGATTCCATTTTTATTGGAATCAATATAATGGTTTGTAAGCATGAAATTAGAACAAGGAAAACTGGTTCTATGATCAACAGATAACTTAAAGGTAGGATAGGCTGATATAATAAAGTTGCATATATGTACAAGTAATTGATATTTAACAAGTTCAATCACTGAGTTAGAAAAAAATTGCTCAACAGTCTTTAGAGTATTATTTCTAATATTTAACTCTTACCTATAATACTTTAAACTTAGTACTCCAACAATATACTGTCTAAATACAATGCTAGTTTTATTTACTTTCTCCACAATATTGATAAATTTGTTGACAAATGTTGATAAATTTCCAGAATACAAATAAAAAATAGGCTGATATATGATTTTGATAACCAAGAAGAAAGACTGTTGAAAAACATTCTGAATTCTGTTTCCATACATACTCATGATACTTTACAAGTGGATATAGCTATATATATATTTTTTTTTTTCAAATCATACTATGTTGGAGCTATTTCAGTAGCACCTCTAATGTAACAACATAACTTAAATTATACCACTTCATAAGAATACTAAACATAGTTTAGGTAGATATATTTATAGGAAAGATATGATTCAGAGGAAGGATAATGCTGGAGCATGGCCTCTTACTTTTATGAATTTTGTATTAATTTGGAACTTAAAAAATATGGCTTTTGTTGATAGATTGATAATGACAGTTTTTCTAAAGATAGAAGCACAATCTGATGATTGATAAATCAGTATGATGTGTTCAGGAGATATAGATAATTGAGAACTTAATGTAAGTCCATAAATTCAACTCAATTCAATTATTCACCAGTTAATATCAATTATATGTTATGATAAAACATGGTTGAGAAATTATTTTTGTGTATGTTTGAGAGAGTATCTCCAGGTAATATAATCATAGATGTCTACACTGATGTGTATGTTCATTTACTGTGCATTGGTAGAAACCATGCTGTAACCTCCATCAATGGCACATTAATTTTTGCAAATGGACCTCCTTATAGCAAGACCCTTGGAGATTTCCATGTACTTGAAGGGACTTGTGAAAAGGATACTAAGGAACACCTGAGCTGCTTCTTGGGAGCCCATGTGCTTCAAGCCATCCTGACTTTCCTTTTGTTTAATCTTATGGTAAGTTTTAGTTTCATTTTGTTAGTCATGATTATGGCTGAATTTACTGGGAACATTAGCTTCTCAGATGAATCCTTGTTAATGATGAACCCTAAGTTTTTCTTGGAAGAGAGAAACCAGTACCCCTGACTGCCTCTGGCTGCTTCTGCAGTCATCCTGAGCAAGAAGGGGGAAGTCACTAAACTTAAAGATTCTTCCTTACTTAACTGTTCTGGGAAAGAGATAAATATACTCCAGGAACATAGGATATAGTTTACTTAAGAGATGGTATTAACAAGATGAGGACTCAATTCTGGACATCTATTTCCAAAATTCAAGGGTTATCTCATTCATAAAAGAAACATTACAAGAGCTCAAATCCCAAATCAAACCCCAGAAGACTTTAACACAGCACTCTCAACAATGGCCAGAACAACAAGACAGAAACTAAACAGAGAAATAATGAAACTAACTGACCTAATGAATCAAATAGTCCTGACGGATATCTACAGAACATTTCACACAAATACAAAAGAAAATACTTTCTTCTTAGCATGTCATAGAGCATTCTCCAAGGCCATATACACATACACAGACCATACAGACCATCTGTTGTATCAACAGATACAACAAAAGTGAAATAACACCTTGTATCTTATCAGACCACAATAGATTAAAGCCAGACTTCAACAATAAAAGAAAGAACAGAATGCCTAAAATTCATGGAAACTGAACTACTCTCTATTCAATGACCAATGGGTTAGGGAACAAATGAAGAAAAGAATTACAGACTATTTTAGAATTCATTGAAAATGAAGGCACAACATACCCAATCTTATGGGACAAAATGAAAGGAGTGTTAAGAGGAAAGCTCATAGTACTAAGCACCTTTATAAAGAAACTGGAGAGTTTTCATGTAAGCAATTTAAAAGCATACCTAAAAACTCTAGAACAACATATAAGAGAAGGAGACAGCAGGAAATAATCAAACTCAGGTCTAAAACCAATAACTTAGAAACAAAGAAAACAATACAAAGAATCAACAAAACTAAGAGGTGGTTCTTTGAGAAAATCAACACAATAGGCAAACTCATAGCCAAAATAACTAAAAGGCAGAGAGACAGCATTCAGATTAACAAAATATGAAAATGAAAAGGGGATCATAAAAGTACACACTGAGGAAATCCAAGGAATCATTAGATCTCACTTCAAAAGCCTGTATTATACATAATTGGAAAATCTAAATGAACCATATTATTTT
The DNA here is from genome assembly GCA_907164525.1 of Lophiomys imhausi. Lineage (NCBI taxonomy): Eukaryota > Metazoa > Chordata > Mammalia > Rodentia > Muridae > Lophiomys > Lophiomys imhausi. Next base: position 7,581,264 of record CAJQZJ010031962.1, on the reverse strand, counting down.
CTTGATAGATTTCACTTACAGAAGTTTAATCAAGATCAGTTCAACAACTGAAACAGTCCTATAACCCCTATGGAAATAGAAAGAGTCATCAAAAGTCTCTCAATCAATAAATGATAAGGGCCAGACTGTTTTAGTGTAGAATTCTACCAGACATTCAAAGAAGAGCTAATACTAATACTCCTCAAACTATTTCACAAAATAGAAACAGAAGCAAGATTTTCAAACTAATTCTATGAAGCCACAGTCGCCTTGAAACTTAAACCAATTTCTTTCATGAAAATTGATGCAAAAATACTCAATAAAATGTTAATTAACCAATTCCAAGAAGATGTCAAAAACATCAGCCACCATGAGCAGATAGGTTTCAGTCAGGGATTCAAGGATGGTTTAACATATGAAAATCCTTTTACCCTAGCTAAGCTGTCATGTCATGTCAGGCCCCAGAGCAAGAGAAAGTTCTTAGCCCTCATGTGACTGATGAACTGAAGGGGGGTCATATGTGGGGCCCCTCTCACCAGAGGTGAAGGATAGAAGGAATAGGGGAGAGAGAGTGGGAGTGTGGGACTGGGAGGGGAGAAGGGAAGAGGTTGTTATTGAGATGTAACTAGAATTAGTAAATAAATGTTTAAAAAGTATAAAAATACACAAATGTAATTTATCAGAACAAATAAAAAGAAAACAACCACATGGTTCATCTCATTAGATATCAAAAAAGTCATGACAAAAATCTTAGACAGATCAGTGATACAAGGCCCATATGTAAGCATAATATAGACAATATAAAGCAAGTCTATAGCCAACACAAAATTAAATGGAGAGAAACTTAAAGCAATTCCAGTAAAATCATGGAAAAGACAAGACTATCCACTCCTTATCTATTCAAAATAGTAATTGAAGTGCTAGCTAGAGCAATAAGACAATGAAAAGTGTTCAAGGGGATACAAATTAGAAAGGAAGAAGTCAAAGTATATTTATATGTAGATGATATGATAGCTTACATAAGCAATCCCCAAAATTCTACCAGACAACTCCTATAGCTGAAAAACACCTTCAGCAAGGTGGCTGGACCAAAAAGAAAAAAAGAAAAAAGAAATAACTCAAAAAAATCAGTAGCCCTCCTTTACACAAACAATAAACAAGCTGAAAAAGAAATTAGAAAAAATCTTTCATAATAGCCACAAACAATGTAAAAATAGTGTTTTAACTCTAACCAAGCAAGTGAAAGACCCATATGACAATAACTTCAAGTCTCTGAAGAAAGTAACTGAAGAAAATATGGAAAGATGGAAAGACATCTCATGCTCATACATGGTCCAGTTTAACATAGTAAAAATGGCCATCTTACCAAAAGCAATCTATAGATCCAAGGGAATTCCCACAAACACACCAACATTATTCTTTACAGACCTGGAAAGAACAATTCTGAATTTCACACGAAATACAAAAAAAGTAAAAACAAAAGCAAAACAAAACAAACAAACAACAACAGCAAAAACCACCCAGAATATCTAAAACAATCCTCTACAACAAAAGGATTTTTGGAGGTATTACCATTCCCAACTTCAAGTTATACTAAAGAGCAACAGTAATAAAAAACTTCATGTTAGTGGCATAGGAACAGATTGGTTGATCAATGCAAGACCAGAAATAAACTCACACACTTACAGACTTGATTTTTAACAAAGAAGCTAAAATTATACAATGGAAAAAAGCCCTTCAACAAATGCTGATGGTCTAACTGGATGCTTACATGTAGAAAATGCAAATAGATCCATATTTTTCTATGCAGAAAAGTCAAATACAAATGGATCAAAGACCTCACCATAAAACCAGCCACATTAAATCTCTTAGAAGAAATAGTGAAGGAACAGCCTTGAACTCATTGTCACAGGAGACAACTTTCTGAACCAATAGTGAAGCTGTAATATCAACAATCAATAAATGGGACCTCATGAAACTGAAGTTTCTGTAAGGCAATGAACACAGTCAAGGGAACAATACATAGGCTACAGATTGGGAAAAGATCTTCAACAATCCTACATCTAATGGAAGTGCAATATTAAAATAGAGAGAGAGCTCAAAAAAGTAAACACCAACAAATCAAATAATCCAATTAAAAATGGAGTACAGAGCTAAACTGAGAATTCTCAACAGAAGAATCTCAAATGACTGAGAACCACATAAAGAAATGTCCTTAGTCATCAAGGATATCCAATTTAAATGACTCTGAGATTTCATCTCATAACAGTCAGAATATCTAAGATCAAAAACCAAAGGGACAGCACATGCCCCCAAGGATATGGAGAAAAAAGAGCACTCCTCCATTGCTGGTGGGAGTGCAAACCTTTACATTCACTTTGGAAATCAATCTAGTGGTTTGTCAGAAAATTGGGAATAGTCTTTCATCAAGCCTCAGCTATACCACTCCTGAGCATATACCAAAAAGATGCCTACTATACTGCAAGGACATTTGAACAAATGTGTTCATAGTAGCTTTATTCAAAACAGCCAGAAGCCGGAAACGTCCTAGATGTCCTTCAACTGAAGAACAGATAAAGAAAATGTGATACATTTACACAACAGAATAGTACTCAGCAATTAAATACAAGGAAATCATGAATTTCACAGGCAAATGGATGGAACTAGAAAAAAATCATCCTGAGTGAGGGACCCAGACCCATAAAGATATGTTTGGTATGCATTCACTCATAAACTGATACAAGCCATATAGTACAGGTTAACCGTACTACAATCCACAGACCCAAAGTAGCAAAGCAAGGAAGAGAGTCCACAAAATGATTCCTAAATCTCACTCCGAACAGTAAGTAGAATATACAGCAAAAGCGCATTAAAGAAGGACTGGGTAGGAGAGGGAGAGAGGAAAGAAATGAGGTGGCAATCAGTTGTGGGGAGAATGGGAGTCGGAGGTGAGAGGTCCGGGAGAAAGATCGGAAACAGAGAGAGGCACATCTCTGAAACAAGCTGGAGACCAGCAACGGGGTAGACCACTGGAGAATATGGGGGTGCCTCTGAAACTTCTATGAGTGTGGAATGTAAAGATTGAGAATCCTCCTAGCTAGGTAGGAATTGTACAAGAGAGAAAGATGCACCAATACACTCACAAAAATTTCAAACTGAACGTTACCCTGTATACAAAATGTGCAAGGATAAAGTTTTACCAGAAATTGAGGTAATGTCCAAACAATGAAGGGCCCAACCGGAGACCTACCCCAAGGGAGAGAGCCAACACCTATCACTGTTAATGCTATTCTGCCATGCTAACAGACAGAAGCATAGCATAACTGTCATCTGAGAGCCTCATGCAGCAGAGGATCCAAAAAGAGGCTGGGACTCACTGTCAAGCATTAGGCAGAAAATAGGATGACTGGTAGAAGAAAGGGGAGAGGGATGATAGAATGACCCAGAGGGGACAGGAACTCCACAAGAAGATCAACAGAAGAAACTAACCTAGGCCCATGGGGGCTCACAGAGATTGAATCACTAATCAAAGAGCATTCATGAACTAGAGCTAGCCCCCTCCTACACATATGTAACCGATGGACAGCATGGTCTTTATGTGGGAACCTAGCAAATGGGGCAGTGTCTGTCTCTGACATGGGCTGCGATGTCTGCTTTTAGACTACTTTCCTCTAACTGGGCTGGTGTTGCTGGCCTCAGTGGAAGAGGATGCACTCAGTCTTGATGCGACACAATGTGCTGGGGCAGAATGGTGGGAGCGCTCTCCTTTTCTGAGGAGAAGGGTGTGGGCAATAGGGGGAAGGAGGCAGGAAGGTGGAACCCAAAGGAGGAGAGGTAAGGGACTATGATAGAGATGAAAAATGAATAAATAAATAAACTTAATTTTTTAAAAAAGAGATGATATTAAGAACTTATGGGTTCATATAAGGAAAAGGTTAAGGGAATGAATGGTCAGACATTTTTTTCCAATGCCAAAAACTCAAAAAAAAAAAAGGGAATTTATATCTCCCAGTCCTCTTGGAGGTAAAAATAAAATTAGAAATTGCCCAGAGGAATAGAAACTTGATCCCAACAATTAAGAGTTATCAATCATTATCATTCTGTAAGAGTATAAAAAAGAAGAGGACCACAGTGTAAAAGTAAAACCACTGCTCACATAAAAGTAATATGATGATTATTTAGAAATCATGTAGTTAAACTTACACTTATACTTGGAAGATATTATTCTAGGTATATATTATATCCTCTGTTGATTGCAAAATTTTATAAACACATTACTGTCAAAGATTAACCAGAGGGTTTGAATATCTTTCATTTTTGTAACAGCATGCCTGCTGCCAGCCTGGGCACAATACGAATAGAATCTGTCTGGCTAGATACAATCATTTGGCTTGCAATATAAGATTCATTCTTTGAAATGAGATAAAGGTAAAATTAATGCTCAGATATGGGGTAAAGGTTAATTAATGACAAGGGAGTGGGTAAGAGTGTAAGTATTATGAAATATAATGAGTTAGTTGGTGGGGTGGTACCAATGACAGGCCCATGCCAAGGTAATTACTCAACACAACGGGAAATTTATGAGGGAAGTTAGAGAGGAGTTATGGTCTGCAGAAAAGGTAGAAGTAGATGAGTGGACATGTAGACAAGCTGACAGACAGATGGCAGCAGAGCCATGAAGGGAAAGAAGGACAGAAAGGGGGATGGAGAGAGAGGGGGAACAGAGCAAGAGGAGAAAACTACCCAGAGAGAAGAGGAGAGCTGTGGTGGGGGAAGTCCCTTTATTCCACAGCTCACACTTGGCTGTGGCAGGTGATGATGTAGGATGTTGCAAGGTTCCTAAGAATCACCTGTACACTAACAAAGAGAAACTGAAATGGGCAAATGTTATGATTCTTGGAAATTGATTAAACAGAAATGAATTGAAACTGCTCATGCTTGACTGCATTAGAATTTGTATAAGCAAAGATGCTTCGAGCTATAGGGGCCGCCTGCTTGACCAACAATTAGTGGTCAGCATCTTTATTCTTGTCAAGGTCACACCTCTGTCCTGTGTTCAGAATTTGGCTGGAGCTGTCAGCAGGAGAATTATGTGTTTAGTGTGTCATGGTCACAATTTTTAAAGTTTTAAACAGCTTTATCTGTATTTTATGAAGATTACCTATCAAAATTATATCATTGTTTAATAAAACAGAAATGAAGAAGCGAAATAAGTTCACTTATGGTCCATAATGAGAATAGTTTATTATGATCATTATTTTTATAGTTTTAAGCATTTTTATTTTTATTTATTAAGGTAACATAAAATCAAAATTATACTATTATTTAATATTATACAAATGAAACAGTGAAAGGTAGTTTATTAGATCTTAGAAATAGTGAAGATAATTAAGAAAATTAAACCACTTCAGAGTCAGAAGCAAAATAAGGGTTTGCCTTGTGTTTGAAAGTATAAAAAGTCAATGCCACTACCTTAACAAGTGTAATATTAAATTGAGAGTCTTCTTTTCTATGTTTATGTAGAAATTACTTATTTTTTAACGTGTAAGTTGTTTTCTCATATGTCCCTGAGTCTTATTTTATTAACTGTGCTTCATATTATGAAACACAATCTAGCATCCCTGGTGGACGCTATCCATGTTTTAAAAGGCAAGAGCATAGTGAGTTCATAATTAGTTAGATATATAAAGTGACTTGGGTGACTAAAAGAATAGCTTAGTTGTTATTAGCCCCTGTAGCTTTCATAGAGAGCCAAATTTACCACCAATCTATATCCATACAGTTAACAATAGACTGTAACTCTAGCTCCAATATATATATATCGTAACTCTTGTTTCTATGGGTGTCTATACTCATGTGCACATGATATCTTAGGGTTTCCATTGCTGAGCTAAAACAACCTGACCCAATCAGCTTGTGCAGAAAAGGATTTCTCATCGATAGCCTATACTTAAAAAACTATTTGACAGCATTCTGGGTCAGTTATTCCATATGATGTATTGAAATAGTGGTAATATCAAAATTACCTTGGAAAGCATGTTTGCAGAATTCCCTAATTGATTCATGTAAAAGAATATTTAGTTAAATACTTTATACAAGTCACATTTACCTGTACACATACCAAAATTGCATGTAAGAATAAAGTACAATTAGCCTCATTGTGTAGAGATTTGCCATAAGTCTGAAAAGACAGGTGTGAAAAGTAGAAATTAATGGATAGCAATCTTTTTACCTCTTGAAAGAATGTCATTGTCCAAAATTTTAGCACTTTGCAATGGTAACTAAATGACATATTAGCAAGAATTAAAACTAAAATGCAAATAACTTAGTATTTCTTTCTTACATCAAATGAAGTTTAGAATTTAAGCAGGCTTTAAGAAATGCAAGCAAATGAAAGTGTTATCCTCAAAGAGGAATTCATAAAGCAAAGAATTCTTATGGGTAGAATACAAAAAGACAGCATTATTTAGTTGTACTAGACTATTCCATAAAGAATAACCTAACAGCTCTCACCAAGAACATGGATGTGTGGTGAGGAGGCTTTAGATGACAAGGGAAAAACTTGCAAGACAGAGATTCATTTCTTAGCCTCTCAGTAAACTAAATTTATTATTTGAGAAAAGGAGGTTTACATGACTATTAGATTGTTATGTTAAATGTTGGAGAACATATCTTTCTGTTATAGAAACTAGAAGTTGTGATTCATAAATTGTATATTTAACCAATTTAGTTTGATTAGTGAAACATTATAAAAGTTTTGGTCATATTGAAAAGATAATAGGATTAAGTCATTTTTTTAAATTTAAGTTTATACTAAAAATCTAAAGTAAACTACTGAACAATAAAACATTTTGTTAGGTCAGGACTTACTGTGTGCTCTTTTTGTAAGTATTTAAGAAATAGTTCATATTCAAGATATTTGGTTAAAACAAAAAAATTAAAACATATATTAAATGGATATATATTTTATTAATGATTTTGTATTGTTATTTATTTATTGTACATCCTGAATGCAGCTCCCACTCCCTAATTTACTTCCAGTCCTTCCCTCTCACCTTCCCTGCCCCAATCTGCTCCTCTTCCATTCTCCTCAGAAAAGGGGAAGGTTCTCATGGATATTAAGTAGCCTTGGCATATCAAGTAGCAGTAAGATTAGGTGCATATACTTCTATTGAGGCTGGAAAAGACAGTCCAGTTAGGGAAAATGGAACCAAAGGCAAACAATGTAATCAGAGACAAACCCTGCTCCCACATTAGGAGTTCCACATAAAGACCCAGCTTCACAATTGTTACATATATACAGAGGGCCTAGGTCTATCCCATGCATGTTTGGCAGTTCAGTCTCTGTGAGCCCTTATGAGCCCAACTAACATAATTCTGTAGGTTTTCTTGCAGTGCCCTTGACACCTCTAGCTCCTTCAACCCTTCCTTCCCCTCTCCCACAGATTCCCCAAGCTCCACTGTGGCTCTTTTCATCAGTTGCTGAGTGAAATCTCTCTGATGACTGTTATGCTAGTCTCCTGTCTACGGGTATACCACAATATCATCAATAGTGTCAGGAGTGGGCTCTGTCTCATGGTATGGTTCTCAAGCTGGGTCAGTTTTGGTTAGCCCTTATCTCAGATTTTGCTCCATCTTTTACCCCTACATATCTTTTAGGCAATAAAATTGTGGGTCTAAATTTTTGTGGCTGGGTTGGTGTCCCATTCCTTCCATTGGAAGTCTCACCTGGTTATGGCTAAAATCCGACTATAAGTGAATAGATGCCATGTGCATCCTTCTGAGTCTGGGTTAGCTCACTCAGGATGAGCTTGTCTAGTTCTATAGATTTGGCCTCAAATTGCATAATTTTGTTGTTTCTGATGGCTGAGTAGTATTCCATTGTGTAGATCTACCACAATTTTTTTTTTTTACCCATTCCTGGGTTGAAGGACATCTGGGATGTTTCCAGTTTCTAGCTATTAAAAATAAGGCTGCTATGAACATAATTGAGGAGATGTCCTTGTGGTTTGGTGAGGAAGCATTTGGATGTATACCCAGAAGTGCTATGGCTGGGCCTTGAGGTAGAGCTATTCCAAGTTTTCTAAAATATTGCCTGAATGACATCCATAATGGTTGCACAAGCCTGCAGTCCCACCAACAATGGAGGGGAGTTCCCCTTTCTCCACACCCCCACCAGCATGTGCTGTCATTGGAGCTTTTGATTTTAGCCATCCTGACAAGTGTGAGATAGAATCTCAGAGTCATCTTGAGCTGCATTTCTCTGATGATTAAGAATGCTGAGCATATCTTCAAGTGTCTCTCAGGGGTTCCTCCTTTGTGAATTCTCTTTTTAGCTCTGTTCCCCATTTTTTGATTGGATTATTTGGTTTCTTGGCATTTAGTTTCTTGAGCTCTTTGTAAATTTTGGATATTAGCCCTCTGTCATAAGTGGGGTTGGTGAAGATTTTTTCCCAATCTGTAGGTTGCCATTTTGTTCAAATGACAGTGACTTTTGCCTTACAGAGGATTTTCAGTTTCATTAGGTCCCATTTATTGATTGTTGGTCTTAGAGCCTGAGCTATTGGTGTTCTGTTCAGGAAGTTGTCACTTGGTACCACATTTTATTTATCCATTCTTTGGTTGAGATACATTTAGGTTGTTTCCAGTTTTGGCCTCTTATGAATCAAGCTGCAATGAACATAGTTGAACAAATGTCTTTGTGGCATGGTGGAGCTCCTTTTGTGCATATCCTCAGGAATAAACACACATACACACACACACACACACACACACACACACACACACACACATACACACACACCTGGGTCATGAAGTATATCTATTTCGATTTTTTGAGAAACTGTCAAATTGATTACCAAAGTAGTTGTATAAGTCTTCACTCACACCAGCATTGGAGGTGTTCCCCTTGCTCTACATCTTCACTCAGCATCCATACATTCATGGGTGCTTGATTTATGACAAAGAAACCAAATCTGTATAATGTAAAAAATAGAGCCTCTTCAACAAATGTTGCTGGTATAACTGCATGTATAGGAATAAAAATGGATCTACATCATAACCCAGCATCCATACATTTATGGGTGCTTGATTTCTGACAAAGAAGCCAAATCTGTATAATGTAAAAAATAGAGCATCTTCAACAAATGTTGCTGGTATAACCACATGTATAGGAATGCAAATAGATCCATATCATCACCCTAATCAAAATCCAAGTCCAAGTGGATCAAAGACCTCAATGTAAACTGAACACACTTAATGTAATGGAAAGTGGGGAATAGCCTTGAATGCATTGGCATAGGAGACAACTTTCTGAACAGATCAAAATCTCAGGCACTAATTCAACAATAAATGGGATCTCATGAAGCTGAAAAGCTTCAGTAAGGCAAAGGACACAATTAAAAATGAAATGACAGCCTTTAGAATAGGAAAACAATTTTCACTTGTTCTACATCTAACAGAGAGTTGATATCCAAAATATATAAAGAATTCAAGAAAGTAGACATAAAGTATGAAATTACCCAATTAAAAATTGCATACAGATTGAAACAGAGAATTCTAGGCCAGATGAATCTCCAATGGCCAACAAAAACTTAAGAAAATGTTCAACATCCTTAGTCGTCATGGAAATTCAAATCAAAATGACTCTGAACCTCCCTCCATCTTACACCTGTCAAAAAGGCTAAGATTAAATGAATATTTTAATGGATATTTTTATGCCACTCCTAATCTAAGTTTGCTGAAGAAATGTGCCTGTCATTATTGAGCCCATTGAATCAATATTTTAATAAAAGAGAATGTAACTTTAATGTAAAAATAATGTGTTTCATCATTACATTTTCATTCATGTGTTATAGGAGGTTTCTCTTGAAGGAAAAAATAAACAGAAGACATAGATATTTTCAGAATTTTTCTTAGCAAAGCAAACACTAAATGAGAGATTAGAATGAGGTCTTCAAGCAGAAAAACAGATCATTGTGTCTGTATTGTGAAATTTAAAAGAAGTTTGTATGAATATTTATGAGAATTTTGACATACACATTCTGTAATATGACACATTTTCTATCTAAGATTATGGTGTACCAGTTCTTCATGTTAGGATGTTTCTTTCTCTAGAAAAAGTCCATGGGGGTAGGGATCCAACACAATGCAAATAGTAATAATTTTAAGGATATAGATCCTTCTATAGTGCACACAGTGGGAAAATACCCCAGAGTCTTAATTTCTGATTCTGTGGGAATAGTAGGTGAGCAGCTTCAAGAAAGGGAATCATAAAAGAGATGGACATTTCAATGTTTTTAGCTGATAAAGATTCTTGTTGATAGTTTAATGATTACATTGCATATTTCAAGTTTTTCTTCAAACAACCAAACAACCACATTCCACTCCATGGCCCCAATAGGCTTGTAATCATATCAAAATGTAAAATGAATTTAGTTCAACTTTAAAAGTCACCATCATATATGACAATATTAATCTTGTTTAAAAACCCAAAAGTCCACACTGCCAAACTCATTCTATGAGGCCACTGTCATTCTGATTCCTAAACCACACAAAGACCCAACAAAGAAAGAGAACTTCAGACCAATCTCTCTCATGAACATAGATGCAAAAATACTTAATAAAATACTAGCAACCCGAATTCAAGAACACATCAAAAGTATCATACACCATGATCAAGTAGGCTTCATCCCTGGAATGCAGGGATGGTTCAATATACGAAAGTCTATCAATGTAACTCACCACATAAACAAGATGAAAGAAAAAAACCACATGATAATCTCGCTAGATGCAGAAAAAGCATTTGACAAAATCCAACACCCCTTCATGCTAAAAGTTCTGGAGAGAACGGGCATACAAGGACCATACCTAGAAATAATAAAGGCAATATACAGCAAGCCAGTGGCCAACATCAAATTAAATGGAGAGTAGCTTGAAGCATTTCCTCTAAACTCAGGGACAAGACAAGGATGTCCACTTTCACCATATCTCTTCAATATAGTACTTGAAGCCCTTCCTAGAGCAATAAGACAACTAAAGGAGATCAAAGGGATAAAAATTGGAAATGAAGAAGTCAAATTATCCCTATTCGCAGATGATATGTTAGTATACATAAGCGACCCCAAAAACTCCACCAAAGAACTCTTACAGCTGATAAACAACTTCAGCAAGGTGGCTGGATACAAAATTAACTCAAAAAAATCAGAAGCCCTTCTTTATACAACAAACAAATATACCGAGAAAGAAATAAGGGAAACAACCCCCTTCACAATAGCCACAAACAACATAAAATACCTGGGGGTAACTTTAACCAAGCACGTAAAGGACCTATATAACAAGAACTTCAAGCCCCTGAAGAAAGAAATGGAAGAGGCCTTTAGAAGACGGAAAGATCTCCCATGCTCATGGATAGGTAAGATCAACATAATAAAAATGGCTATCCTACCAAAAGCAATATATAGATTTAATGCAATTCCTATCAAACTACCAACACAATTCTTTATAGACCTGGAAAAAGCTATTCTCAACTTCATATGGAACAACAAAAAGCCCAGAATAGCTAAATCAATCCTGTACAATGAAAAAACATCTGGAGGTATCACCATCCCAGATTTCAAGCTGTACTACAGAGCAACAGTAATAAAAACAGCATGGTACTGGTATTGAAACAGACCTGTGGATGAATGGAATCGAATTGATGACCCAAACATGGATCCATACACCTATGGCCAACTAATCTTTGACAAAGAAGCCAAAAACGCACAATGGAAGAAGGACAGCGTCTTCAATAAATGGTGCTGGTCCAACTGGATGTCCACTTGCAAAAGAATGAAATTAGACGCATACCTATCACCTTGTACAAAACTAAATTCCAAGTGGATCAAAGACCTTAACATAAGGCCAGCCACACTAATGATACTAGAAGAAAAAGTAGGAGAAACCCTCGAACTCATTGGCACAGGTGACAACTTCCTGAACAGTACACCAACAGCTCAGGACCTGAGATCAACAATCAATAAATGGGACCTCATGAAACTGAAAAGCTTCTGTAAGGCAAAGGACACTATCATTCGATCAAAACAGCAACCAACAGACTTGGAGAAAATCTTCACTAACCCCACATCTGATAGAGGGCTATTATCTAAAATCTACAAAGAACTCAAGAAACTAAATGCCAAGAAACCAAAAAATCCAATCAAAAAATGGGAGATGGAGCTAAATAGAGAATTCACAAAGGAGGAATCCCTAAGGGCTGAGAGACACCTGAAGAAATGTTCAACATCCTTAATCATCAGAGAAATGCAACTCAAGACGACCCTGAGATTCCACCTAACACCTGTTAGAATGGCTAAGATAAAGAGATCAAATGATAGCGCATGCTGGCGAGGGTGTGGAGAAAGGGGAACCCTACTCCATTGCTGGTGGGAGTGCACACTTGTGCAACCACTATGGAGGTCTGTCTGGCGATATCTTAGAAATCTAGGAATAAACTTGCCTCAGGACCCAGCCATACCACTTCTGGGTATACACCCAAAGGACCTCTCACGGAGACATAGGGAAGTCTCCTCATCTATGTTCCTAGCAGCCTTATTTGTAATAGCTAGAAATTGGAAACAACCCAGATGTCCCTCAACTGAAGAATGGATTAAAAAATTGTGGTACATCTATAAAATGGAATATTACTCAGCTATCAGAAACAATGAAATCATGCAATTTGCAACCAAATGGATGGATCTAGAGGAGCTCATCCTGAGTGAGCTAACCCAGTCTCAGAAGGATGCACATGGCATCTATTCACTTATAGTAGGATTTTAACTATATCGTACAGGATATCGGTACTACAACCAACACACCAAAAGGAACATGGACATAATTTTTTTTTATCTTTTTCTTTTTCCTTCTTTTTTTCTTTTTTCTTTTTTCTTTTCCCTTCTCTTTTTCCTCTCTTTTTTTGTTGATATTCTTTGTTTTTGTGGGTTTGTGTGTTTGTTGGTCTTTTTTTTTAGTATTCCCCCAGTAGCAATGAGACACCATTCACTGGCAGTACTGCCTCGTAGGCCCCTCGGTGAATGAAGAGGCCCTTGGCCCTCATATGACTCCTGATCTGTGGTGAGAGATTGTTAGGCAGGGACACCCCACCCCAGAAGAACAAGACGGAAGGGTCAGGGGGTAGAGCATGGGAGGGTGGGGCTGGGAAGCGGGAAAAGAGGACAATATGATAAGGATGTAACCTGAAGCAACAAACAAATAAATTTATTAACTAAAAAAAAAAAAAGGCAGGGGGCAGGGCTGAAACACTGTGAATGGAATAGAGGATACAGCCATTCGGCCTGGTTTTGCAGACCTCCAGGTGTAGAGAAGACGGGGAGCTAAGGTAAAATACAAGAGAATTGTGGTATTGGCCCATGCCTTTGACTTCAGCCGAGACGGGGAGGGGGAGGAGCACCGTAGAGTTGGTGGTCTTATGTATTCTGGAGTCATATGGAGCGGGGTGGTGAGGGTGCATACTCTTGGTCCCACCATTCAAGAAGAGTACACCCTTGGTCCCAGCTCCCAGCACACTGGAGACAGAAACGGGCAGATCCCGGAGCTCAGGGTCAGCCTGATGTAGGGCAAACTCTAAATAGAGAAAGACTTCGATCCAGGAGTGGTGGAACACATCTTTGATCCCTTCAGATGGGAAACACAGGTCCCTGATCCCAATAATTAGAGTTCAGAGACACACACATGGGATTTGGAGGGACCTAGGTTTGGAGGCTACTTACAAAAGGCCTTCTCGATGCAGGCAGATTGTCCTTTGGGATCTCAAAATATATACACTAGAGCTGGTTTAGCTCCAACGTGACAGAATGATTTCTTCTTTAATCCAGATTGAAAGATAATGCTTTGTATGTTGTCAGAAGGCCAAATTTGCTACAGGAGAAGTACTACCTAGCCCCCCCACCCCCCAAAAAAGAGGGCAATTGTCCTAGGGTTGGGATTGGGGCAGGGCTCTGTTCTTATCATTCCAGGAGAATCGAAGCGTCCATTAGGGGAGCCCGGGGACAGCTGGACAGCGGAAACCTCATCAGAGAGCAGAATCAGGCACCAAGGAGGACGAGTGACCCAGTTGATTCTGCCTGGCAGACTTCCTCAATAGCTGTCTCCATCGGGGGCCTGCAAACACCACAGCAATCCAATGTCACTGGGACCGCCCAGCTCTACACAATGCCCTGGCAGGAACCTCAGTGAAGCCTGCAAGATCAGCTTCTGCCTACAAACCCCTTAGGTCATCTAAACAGCTGAGAACAGAAGACTGAACATAAAAGGAGTGTACTAACATTTTTAACTATATTTCCCATTTGGGTTCAGGCCCCAAACAGGTCTACTACGACCCAAATCAGCAGGAATTCACTTTAAGAGAGCAACGTCCCATTCCCAGTGGATGGGGAAGGTGTTTCTCCACCCTTCTTTTAGGTTATTTGAAGGATAACTGAAAACTCTGATATGTAGGGGAAGAGACTACAAGCTGATAAATGGTCCTGTCTTAATGGGTTTTGGAGGTTAGCCCCAGGGAATTCCTACTTTTCCTTTTCTGTATCCTTCTTCCTCACCTATGTAGGAGTGCATGGGCTTGAGAAAAATGAGATATAGACATAGCACAGGAAGGTCCAAGAAGAAGGGGCAGATTATTGAATATGCCCTTATACCTTTGTATATTGATACAAAATTAGTAGTTTATTTGGCTAAAGTGGTATTGACCATTGTTTATTGTGCAAAAATAAGATTGTATTGGATTACATCGGTATTGATCTTTGTATATTGACACAAAATTAAGATTATAGTTGGCAACAAGGTATTGACCCTTGCATATGGACGTAATATTTAGATTATATTGGGCTACATAGGCATTGATCTATGTATATTGATACATAATTAAGAGTATATTTAACCACAATTGAATAGATCTTTGTATATTGATACAAATTTAAAGGTAACGCTTCCTAATGGTATCATACATAGAGATACTTAAAAATAAAATGTGAAGCTCTGACCTCTTGATACCAACCGTATAAAACGGTCTAGGATTGTTAAAACAAACTCCTAGTCATGCAAACATGTCACTTTGTTAGCTACTATGACAGTCTATCACAGATATTCTCTAAACTACCCAGTAATCAAGTTGCTAAGAGACAAGCAACATTTGCTTATCTAAATACAAGAAATGGATAGGGCATCTTCAAAAACCCCTAAAGATCTGCAGAATATGGCATTCAAAGATGTTAACTTAAATCAAGATTTTCTTTTGATATCGAGACATATCAGAGCCTGACAGCACCCCCTATTCTACTCCAAGTACAAGATAAGCATCGAAGAACCTCCACTGTAAGATGGTTGAATTAGTGGCAAGCCTTTCTCTTGGCATGAAAAAACCCCTTGCACCAACTGCAGACAGATTGCTGTCCAAAAAGGACAAAACTTGGTAGCAGGGAAGTCGACAGCCTAACTCTGCCAAGACAGGGTAGGTAAGTCCTTCATAATCCCTGCTCTACAACAAATGTCTGTCAGAGAAACAGGACCCAAAGGCTGAAGATTGATGCTGGAATGTATGGAGAGAAAATGGGAACTGTCCAGGCAGTCATTGGTATGTTCTTTCTTAGTTTTGGAAGCTGCAGGCCCTGCACTTCCTATATAAGCAAATATATTTATCCCTCTCAGGTCTCTGAGGTGATTGAAGAATAGACAGCTAGAGTCTCATAGTTAAATTTTGAACTGTTTAGGAATCAAGAGGGTGTTATGAATCTAAGAAGATACTCTTAAAAGTGTGTTGCAAGATAGTATGAATGTTGAGTAACATATAGACCTTTAAACTCATGGAGTTGGTTAGATAGTAGAACGTTAAAGTCAGGGGCCAAATATGTATAAACTGGACATTGGGAAGGTATACTGGGCCACTTAACTCTCATAAATGTGGCATATTTATATCTATTGTTTTGTATAATACTTAACTGTTATAAGAGAAGGAACCTTCTGTTGGACTGAAAGGGGAAACTTCTGGGGGGAAGAGGGTGGAAGGGCGGGATAGGAAGGGGGAATAGGGAGGGGTTTGTTACTGAGATGTAACTTGAAGAAAAAAAAATAAAGTATTTAAAAAAAAAAAGTCCAAAGTCTTTTCTGAGATTCTTGAAATTTTTAACCTTGTAAACTAAAATTGAAAACAAACACACACACACAAAAACCAAACAAACAAAAAACAGACCACATACTTCTAACATACATTTGACTCAGGAGATCCATTACCTTTCCAAAAGTCAGCATAGTCAGGAAATACTAGACCAAAGCAAGAAGAAAAACCAGCTGATCAAATTCCAAACTGAATCTCCATGTCTGATGCTGAAACGTTCTTCATATATCCAATTCTATTCATTTTTGTTGACTGTAACACACTTCTTTCTTTTGAGATGTTTCCATACCCTGTTAGCAGTCCTCTTCAGAAGATATCCCGTGACTCTGGAATCTCGAACATCTCGGGGTCTCCAAGGCAATTCAAACTTCACATTCACAGCTTCACACAACGTCCAATCTAGGTCTCTAATCAGGGACACTCCTGCCACATGCTGGTCTCAGTGGCTTATTTTTAGTAGTAGAGGAAAATTCCATAACCCCTTCTTTCTATTCTTGACTCTAAAGCCAGAACCACTAGACTAAAGATACAAAGTTCTGTTGCTTGCTGGGGCTGGAACATTGTCTACTCGTTCAACTACATCTTCACCCATACCTACTCCAATAAGGTCATATCTCCTAATAGTGCCACTCTTTATGTGCTATGACAACAATTTTTATTCAACCCAACATGGTGTGCAAATCGTAAGAAAAAGGTGAACATGTGGGAGAGAATAAGAGATTCAGAGAGCTTTTCATAAAGAACCACGGTGCTGTCACCTAACCAGTTCTAGGTATAGCAGCTCATATAGGCTCTCTCTTCATAATCTCACTAACTGTTCAATGTCTTATCTGAGCACTCTTGAAATGCAAATTAAATTTCAGGAACATATTCAAAGTATAATAGGAAATATTTAATGTCATATTACACAGTTTTGCACAGAATACTGTAAAGGCTTATCAGTAGAGCAGAATTAGCCATTTGAATAGTAATGTGGAGGTTAATAAACATATGAATTCAAAGCTAACAAATAACAATGTATAATAAGTTACCACTGATGACAGGACAATGTATCAGAATTATTGAATATTTTTATTTAGGGAAAAAAAACATGAGAAGTAAGCAGTTACAAGTCATTCAAGAGAAGTTTCCATTTTCAAAAGCTATTAAAAGTCAATTTTTAATGTATTGAATATGTGATATTGTCTGGGTCCTCAAGGCTGAATATACTTTTCAGCCTAGCATTAAGTTAGAAATTCATCCAGAACCAATGCAGGAACATGTTATTGGAAATTGTGGAAGTAGATGAACCCTGGAATACTGCCTAGAAAGTAAATTAGAAAAAGTAAGTGATGATATAAAAGAGCAAATTTTTAGTGGTTAATAAAGTGAATATATTTATAAAGGAGAGTAAGAGTAAGGTAAAACTTCAAGGGTAAAGAACTTAGATAAAAAGGCGAGTAAGTACTATGAGAGTTATTAATTGAGGAATAAAAGTAACAGGATTACTCATGGGGAGAAAATAGACAAATGATAATATTTTCAAATGGAAAAGTCGTGATCAGGATTTAGAAGGATTTAAGTATAAAAGCTATTCACAAAAGGCATGCTGAAATTCAAACAAATTGCCTTGTGAGATCTCAAAATATATACACTAAAGGTTTGTTTAGCTCCAAAATATCAAAATAATTTCTTCTTTAATCTGAATTGAAAGATAATACTTTATATATTGTCAAAAAAGCAAATTTGCTCCAGGAAAAATATTACCTGACCCCCCCCCAAAAAAAAAAAAGGTGTGTCCCAGAGTTAGGATTAGGGCAGTGCTCTGTTCTTATATTTCCAGGAGATTTAAAGCATCCATCCAAGGAATTCATGGACAACTGGACAATGGAAACCTCAGAAGAAAACAGATTAGACACCAAAGAAGACAAGTAGTCTAGACGATCCAGCCTTGCAGACTTCCTCAATAGCTGTTTCCTCAAAAGTCTACAATCACAGCAACTCAAAATCGCTAAGATTGTGCAGCTCCACAGACTGCTCCAGCCAGAACTTCAGTAAAACCCTGAAGTTCAGCTTCTGTCTATGAACTTCTTAGGACATTTAAATAGCTGAGCATAAAAGGACTGAACATCAACTGATTTTATTAACATTTTTAACCATTTTTCCATTCTTATTTGGGCCCCAAACAAGCTTACTATGTCCCAAATCAGCAGGAAGTCATTTTAAGAGAGCGATGTCCCATCCCCAGAAGGTGGGGAGTGTGTTCCACCGATTTGGTCATTTGATGGATAATAGAAAATCTTGATATTTAGGGGATGAGATTAAAAGTTGTTAAATGATCTTGTTAAATAGGTTTTGGAGGTTAGATCCAGGGACTTTTCTCTTTTTCTTTTCTGTATCCTTCTTTCTCTCCTATGTAGGAGAGAACAGACTTGAGAAAAAATGGGACATAGACATAATATAGGAAAGAACAAGAAAAAAGGACAGATTATTAAATATGGCCATATACCTTTGTATATTGATACAAAGTTAATATTATATTTGGCTAAATTGGTATTGATCTTTGTATATTAATGCAAAATTAAGATTGTATTGGGCTACATCGGTACTGATCTTTGTATATTGAGATTAAGATTAAGATTATATTTGGCCACATTGGTATTGTTCTTTGTATATAGATACAAAATTAAGGGTAATGCTTTTTAAAGGTATTGTACCTAGTAATGCTTAAAAATGAAATATGAGGTTTCGGCCTTTTGCTACCAACTGTCATAAACTGTTTAGGATAATTAAGAAATGCAAACTAATAGTCATTCAAGCTTGTGATTGTGTTAGGTACTAAAACAGTCTATCACAGTTATTTTCTAAGCTAATCAGAAATCAAAATGCTAAGAGACAAGCAACATTTGCTTATCTAAATATAAGACATAGATATGGTGTCTTCAAAAACCTCAAGAGATC
This sequence comes from Lophiomys imhausi, assembly GCA_907164525.1. Classification (NCBI taxonomy): domain Eukaryota; kingdom Metazoa; phylum Chordata; class Mammalia; order Rodentia; family Muridae; genus Lophiomys; species Lophiomys imhausi. Next base: position 7,562,180 of record CAJQZJ010031962.1, on the reverse strand, counting down.
TGCAGAATATGACATTCAAAGATGTTTTCTTAACTTAAGATTTTTTGATATCAAGTCATGTCAGCTCCTGACAGCACCCCCTATTCTACTCCAAGTAGAAGATGAGCATCGAAGAATCTCCAGTGGGAGATGGTTGAATTAGTGGCAAGCTTATTTCTTGGCAAGAAAAACCCCTTTCTTCAACTGTAGACAGAATGCTGTCCAAAAAGGACAAAACTTGGAAGCAGGTAAGTCGACAGCCTAGCTCTGCCAAGACAGGGTAGGCAAGTTCTTTATAATTCCGGCTCTACAATCAATGTCTGTCAGAGAAACAGGGCCAAATGGCTGAAGATTGATGCTGTAATGTATGGAGAGAAAATGGGAACTGTCCAGGTAGCCACTGATATGTCATTTCTTAGTTTTGGAAGCTGTGGGCCCTGCACTTCCTATGTAATCAGATATATTTATCCCTCTCAGGTCTCTAAGGTGGTTGAAGAATAGATAGCTAGAGTCTCATTGTTAAATTTTGAGGTGTTCCCAATGTCCAGTCCACATTGGGAATGTATGCTAAGCCATATAACTCTCATAACTGTGGCCTATTTATTTCTGTTGTTTTGTATTGTATTTATTGTTATAAGAGAAAGAACCATTTGTTGGACTGAAAGGAGGAGCTGTTGGGGGAAAAGATATACCTTAAACTAAAAAAAAAAAAAAAAAAAAAAGGTAGAGAATGGGGGTTTGAGGGGGAAGAGGGTGGAAGTGTGGGACTGGAGGGGAGAGTAGGGAGGGGATTGTGATTGAGATGTAACTTGAAGAAATAAAAAATAAATTATATATGTAAAAAAGTAAACTATAAAAAATTTTTGAGGTGCTTAGGAATCAAGATTGTGTTCTGGATTTAAGAAGATATTCTTAAAATTGTGATGCAAGTTAGTATGGAAGCTGAGTTAGATATAGAACTTTAAACTCATGGAGCTTGTTAGATAGTAGAATGTTAAAGTCTGGTGCCAAATACATATAGACTGGACAAAGGGAATGTATGCTAAGCCGTATAACTCTCATAATTGTGTCCTATTTATTTCTATTGTTTTGTATTGTATTTATTGTTATAAGAGAAAGAACCATTTGTTGGACTGAAAGTGGGAGCTGTGGGGGGGAGAAGATATACTTTAAACTTAAAGGGGAAGAGGATGGGGGGGTTGAGAGGGAAGAGGGTGGGAGGTTGGGCCTGGAGGGGAGAGTAAGGAAGGGATTGTGATTGAGATTTAACTTCAAGCAGGTAAGTCTACAGCCTAGCTCTGCCAAGACAGGGTAGGCAATCCTTCATAATTCCTGCTCTAGGAAGAGCAGGAAGAAAAAAAATAAAAGAAACTTGAAGAAATAAAATATAAATTATAAAAAAATCAAACTGAAGAAACTAAAATTAATCAAGGGATAAAAATAATCTAAATAAGCCTTTAGTTTCAACCCCCTTTCTGTGTCAGGAATCTTAGATCAACATTTACAATTATCTGTAAAGGAAAATGTATTGAACTTTATGTTAAAGCAGAGAAATGGAATATCAGAAAGGCTAAGAATGACTCTTGAGTGACAAAACAAATAGTCTTCACATTCTTTGAATGCAGAGTTCAGGCTCTTCCCATTGTTTCTTGCAATTCATCAAATATGATGGTATTGCTAGGGCCTTAAGTTCATGTACTGTAAGGTACTCTGCAGCCCATCAAAGCAGAAAGGTAAGCATCAACCTCGGCACAAATTCTTTGATCCCCAATGATGTCCTGCCTGTACAATGCTCTGTTGAAATAGTGGCACAAAACTGTAGGAGTACTCAACTGATATTTGATTGAATTAAAGCCCACTCCATGATATTGAACCCATCTCTGACGTTTGTTGTGTGACCAATAAATGGAACCCATATGATTCAGAGACCCAGTGGAAAACCAAATATTGCTGTTTTTATAAAAGAGCATAGACTACGATGACTCCTAGACTTTTTCTTCTATGCTCATAAATAAGTTTCTGCTCAGTCATCATAAAAGAATTTCCCACCTGCAGTAGATGAGAAGAAATAGCGACACATAGCCTGACAATATACAGAGAGTGCAAGACCAAGGAACACTCATTCCTAAACGAGATGTCTCCCATCAAATTCCTCTCCTTGGGGTTGAGAGAGCAATGTGGAAAAGGGGGCAGAAAGTTATAAGAGCCAGAGAGGATGGAGGACACTAGGAAAGCAGGACCCTCTGAATGCAGTAAGATTGATGCTCATATGAAGTCACAAAGTCTGTGAGAGCATGGACAGGGTCTTCACAGGTCTGTGCCAGATGGGGTCGCAGGACTAAGAGAAGTAGAAACAAGCCTCTTTCTCAACCTAAAAGATATATCTAATGGATAACAACTCAGAAATGAAAAGTCAGTTCTCTCTGATTGAGTCTCATTGGAGATATAATTCAATCTTAAGGGTAGTCCCTGTGGTCAATATTATGTAGCCAACACAATGGCACTTATTGGCATATTTTGAGGTTCTTTGTCCCATGATGTCTTGACAGAGCATTCTGTTTTTTTAAATCATATAGGTCCTTTGTTTTTATATTATGGTTCTGGCTTCATGTTTTAGATTCCTGTGCATAGAAACATATTTATCTCTCTTTATCTACATGTATGTCTCATGTTTTTCGGTTGGACCTTTCTCTCTTATTTGCTTGTCTTATTCTTGTTTAGTTTTGTTTTTACCTTATTTTATTATTTAGATATCTATTTTATTTCTAAGGAGAAACATGTGAGGTGTGAATTTGGATGAGAGAGAAGGTACATAAAATCTTTGAGGAAGTGGGGTATAGAAATCTATAATGAGAATGTGGTGGAAATTTGGATTTCTTTGGAAGCACAGTTACATTAAATGAATGTGTTTTTTGTTTAGGTTTCAAGTGTGGGATGTAGAGGTGCTTTGTATACCACTGAAAAGCAGACTCATGAACGAGGGATACAAAACATCTGGATGAAAGAGTGCATGATATCTTGTCAACCAAAAAAAAAAAATCTGTCATGTGTGGGGAACATATTTATCTCCTGTGATAAGCAGACCTCTTGGAGAGCTTGTGATCTTGTTATCCAGTAAGTACCTTGTGTGGAGGGTGCGAAGTTGGCCAGTTGGAGATGTCCCTGTGCAGATGTAAACAGGAGGCCCTGGAAACACAGAGGGTCTTTTTGCTTTGTCATCACTTCTCATCACTGCTTATCACTACTTCCCTTCCAAAAGACTCCTGACAATGCTTCAAGATTGGCTTTTTCAGAGACTTACTGCTGCTTTTTCTGCTGAAGATCACACCCCAGGTTGGACTGAAGAGATTGTAGCCCCAACCAGGAGCATGGCAACTGTTGTCACCACTGCTGCAAATACCAAAGCCACAAAAGCCAGCCGTTGTTTTTCAGCTGTCTCTGTTGGTGTTGTTTGCTGTGCTCCTGTTGCTGACTGCATCTCTTCCTGTGTATGCTGCTTTGGCTGCACTGCTAACTAGTTGACCTAAGGACCAGTGCTTGAGAATTTCTTCAACTTCTGCATATAATAGCATCCTTTCTACCGTGCCTTGAGTCAGTGGATTGGAAAGTAGATAGAGTTATTAATAAATAGTTTAAAAGTATGCCTTCATAGGAATATATTGTATGAGAAACATCCATTTTCAGTAAAAAATAAAATAATTAAAAACAAGTTGATAGTGTGAAGCAGTAAATAAAGAAGTTGGATAGGCTATTTATCTAAATCTAAGTTGAGCATGCTGTTTTCCCTTTAATACCTACTTGAAACATTTTACACCACAACTCTTCCATGTTTTTTCAACTGTATAATTTAACCTTGTCCTTGCTTGTGAGTTAAAACACAATTATTATCTAACTAGTCTGAGTTTTAAAATTAGGTATTATGATCTTCCTACAGCCATTCCCATAGCAGCTGACTCTGCATCTAAGATACATCTTATGGAAAGGGGAGGGGAGAGATAGGAAGCTGTATATAATATATAAGAGAATAAAAAAAGGAGACTGTTTTCAATATTAAAGTCATAAAACTGATTTTTCTATCAGGTCACATTGGCAGTATCTCTTGGCAGACCATTACTAGCATAGGACATTTAACTCCAATAACATTCATTTCACACAAACATGATAGAGTAACACCAGCACATTATTATCTTATCTGTTGTATAGACTATATTTAATTTCATTTGTTATACAATCATTGTAGAGATTCATAGTAAAATTGTAGTGAAGAGATCATTTAATTTTTAGTGTTAAGGACATAAAAATAAAAACTTTCAATTAATTGATAAACTGTAAATTTTGTTCTACAATGAAGGAATGATAGTAAGTATTTATTATCAAAGCTCAGTCTTCAAAGTAAAAGTAAAATGATTAAAATTCTTCAAATATGATAGTTATTCATAGTCATTATTCAGAAACTGACATTTTGTGATCTCATAAAATGCTAAGGCCTGTTTTCCCATTCATATGTAACCCCAGAAAAATTAAAATGGCCTCAATCATAAGTTATATGGATATAAAGTACCATCCTCATGCTTGAACTCTATTTCATGAAAGAATTTTTATATTCATCAACAAGTGACTGAAATTCACAAGAAATGTACTGACAAGTAACATACAACAAACCCATATTTATGTTTTACAATTCAAGGATTGCAATTATTTGAATTGACTCATAAAGTACAAATAGCTTTGAAAAAGTCACCCATGCAATATGTTACAATAAATTTTATCAGAAATAATGTTTTACTTAGAATATTCATGAAATACCTAGTTATAAAATATGGAAAATTTTATGTTCAGCTCTCTCTGAGTCAGGAAGAAGGTGGTGAGTAGAGAAGGCTTCAACTGCACAGTAAAAAGCCAAGGACTTACCCTGTGACACAGTTTTTTCCTAGAGGGGTTCACAGCAGACTGAAAGCAGCCCCAAAGATTGAAGCAAAGCAGCTGAGTGTCCAATGCAAAGTGAATAAGTTGAGTTCTGGACAGCTGAGGCACTCCAGAGAGAAGAAAGCCTCAAGCCTCATTTAAAGTGAAGCTGCCATAGCCAATTTACCCTGAAGGACCTACGACTGAGATGCTTCTGAAGAAAGATTATTGACTAAGTGCCTTAAAGGAGCTACTCCTGAGGTGTTCCTGACCACTGAGGACCTGCCCCAGAGACTGTATCCTAAAAGGTTAGTATTAGTTGTTAAATAATAGTAGTTATAGTTATTAATAGAATTAGCTATTAGGCAATAATAATTATAGTCATCCTATGGATAGTAGTTAGGTAATAAGTGTTTATATTTGTTATAATTGCCTATAGTTATTATAAATATATTTGATAACTACCAATATATTGATAAAAGCTTTGTCTTCACTTTACCTGCTTTTTCTTAGCCTTTTTGGATTCCTTAATTGTCCTCCACATTGTGATTGTGGCAGTCCTAGTTTTACTATTCCAGATTTTTTAAAAGTGCCTACATATGATAATGTTTATACCTCTTCAATGCACAGAAGTGTAAACACTTCATGTTATTGACTAAACAACTCTTAGCGTTTCATTCTCATTATAAAAAACCAATATTTTGGAGATCCCAATGCATCATTAACTTGTAAATAAAAGTATCACTTAAAATCTTAGCATGGCATATGTCATGTCCATAATCAAGGCACAAATAGGATGATCCAGATTGCAGGGATATTTAATGTTTAATCTTGACATTCAGAAAAGTTTTTGGCTTAGAAGGCTCTTTATGATCTCTCAGATTATTTTTTTGCCTTTTGAATACTGGCACAGTAATTCCTCAGAGTGTTTGAACTGGTGCTCAAGACCATGATAAAAGTGTTACACTTATTTAACCATGTAAGGTTGACTCACTCATAATAAAGAAGCATGGAAATTAACAACTGCATAGTAAAGCTATCTATATTTGCTTATCCTATTTTATAGAAAATAAATATCAGCAAGTAAGTAAAGCATAGTGGACAATGTATGAAACAACAGTACTTGAGGGTTATAGTTTTGTTCCCATCTACATCCTGATCAGCTGTTCTAAGGAAGTGCTTCCTCTTCCCTGCAGACACACCTTACTTATCACAATAATCATGGTTTGTCTAAACCATGAGCCAAAATAAATCTGCAGTTCAACTTGTTCACATCAAATATCTGGCCAAACACATGCAAAAAGTTACTATTATTGTTGCAAGTGAGCAACTCATTCTTTAGTGTCAAGATTATCCAAGCCTTGAAGGATTAGGGGAACCAGATACAGTTTATGCATTAGTAAACATTACCGCTCAAATAAACACCATAAAGCTTTTGCAGTGGTCTATATTGTTGGATCAATAATGAACTAAGTTAAACAAAGACTTACTTATTTATAGTGAGTGTTAGCTACATCATAATGTTTATATTATCATACACAAATTAGTCTTTACTTTCCTTTCAGAAATTGTATTGTGTTTGTCAACAATAAGTATCAGTATCAACATAGAATTAGAACTCATATGAGTACATTATTGTGAAACTAAAATTTTTATAAGTAAGTGTTTATAAAGAAAATCTCAATGCATGTTATTTGTGAACACTGCAAAATAGTGCCATGAGTTGGAAATAATGGAGATAAGTAAAATAGAGGTAGGATAATAAAATAAGTTATTGATATTATTTGACACATTTAAAGTTAGCTTTACATTTCTATTTAAAGTAATTAAATGAACATTTAAAAACTTTCAAGAAATTAAGGATAAAACATACAAGATAACAGAATGGAAACATAATTAGATATAATTGTAAAATTTGTGGAACTGAACAACAAAAATGAAGTTTTTATATTAGTAGATATAATTGCAAAATAAAAACAAGTATATTTTCGAGGACAGATAACAAATAATTTTTTTCCTTTATTTTTTATTTCTTCAAGTTACATCTCAATCGCAGTCTCCTCCCTATTCCCCCTCCAGTCCCACCCTCCCACCCTCAACCCCCCATCCTCTTCCCTTTTTTTTTTTTCTTTTAAGTTTAAGGTATATCTTATTTCCCCCTACAGTTTCTCCTTTCAGTCCAACAAATGGCTCTTTCTCTTATAATAATAAATACAATACAGTACAACAGAGGTAATTAGGACACAGTTATGAGGGTACAAATAAATTTTAAGAACATAAATACAGTAAAAAAATTAAAACGTGATAGGAAATGCATGTGCATTTACTTTGAAGAAACAGTCATATTATCTGAAGAATTTTAAATAATTTTCTTGATAGAATTGAGAAGAAAAAGGAATTGAGAATGAAGACTATTCTAATTGATGTAATAATTCATTTTATATATCTTAGATGAACAATATACATCAACTATAGTTATTAAGAAACATATACTATAGTATACAAAAACAAATATAGGAATTATGTTATAAATGTATTTGATGTTCTGAAAAATATTGATTAAAATGCACAATAAATGTACTAATGGTTTCTTGAAATTGTAATTCTTTTAGTACTTTATTCTTCAAATGTATACATTATTAGGGTTAGAAAAATGGCTCAGCATCAAAGGTGCTTGCCAATACTGAGATAGATCCCTCTAAACCACATAAAGATGGAAGAAGATAAACTTTACAGTGTTAGTCTAGGTCCTTCACATGTGTACTGTGAGTACACACACACACACACACACACACACACACACACACACACACACACAATAATAATAACAAATAAATTTAAAGGAAAACAATTTCACCACATAAAAAATCTGTATCTAGTAAATATCTAAAAAATATTTCATTTCATGAACAATAAATGAAAGCAGTTTTAGATTTGTTATTTTAGAGTGTACTGATAACACAAGAAAAATAAATCAGAGGTTTATTGCCATGGATTTATAAACCAATAAATTGACACTAACTCAGGTGAACAAGTGGAAAGATTTCAGTGAATTCAAGCCACAAATGGAATACAACTTTTTTCCCTCTCGCTGTTAAAACAATGATTGAATAATACCTGTAAGAGTAACAAAATGATTTAAATATTTTGTTGATGCTTTCTTCATATCATTAAGAGTATCAATTTTCATTAGAATTTAGTAAATCAAGGAGGTAATTCATAATCTCCACATATTTAGTACATATAAATTATAGCTTCTACTCTCCTAAGAGAAGAAATAACAATAGAAATAAATATTCTTTTTTTCTTTTTTTTAATAATTTATTTTTTATTTCTTCAAGCTATATCTCAATCACAATCCCCTTCCTACTCCCCCCTCCAGTCCCACCCGTCCACCCTCCTCCCCCTCAACCCCCCATCCTCTTCCCTTCTCTTTTTTTTTTTTTTTTTTTTAGTTTAAGGTATTTCTTTTTTCCCCCCAACAGCTCTCCCTTTTAGTCCAAAAAATGGTTCTTTTTCTTATAACTATAAATACAATACAAAACAACAGAAATAAACAGGTCACAATGTTATATGGCTTATATGGCTTAGCATACATTCCCAATGTCCAGTCCATATGTATTTGGCACCTGACTTTAACATTCTACTATCTAACCATCTCCATGTGTTTAAAGTCCTATATCTAACTCAGCTTTCATACTAACTTGCCTCATAATTTTAAAAATATCTTCTTAGATCCAGAACACCCTCTTGATTCCTAAACAACTCAAAATTTAACTATGAGACCCTAGCTATCTAATCTTCAACCACCTCAGAGACCTGAGAGGGATAAATATATCTGATTATATAGGAAGTGCAGGGCCTGCAGCTTCCAAAACTAAAAAATGACATACCAGTGGCTGCCTGGACAGTTCCCATTTTCTCTCCATACATTACAGCATCAATCTTCAGCCATTTGGCCCCATTTCTCTGACAGACATTGATTGTAGAGCAGGAATTATGAAGGACTTACCTACCCTGTCTTGGGAAAAAACTTGGAAGCAGATAAAAAATAAAAATTCTACCCCTACAGTCCCCTACCATATTTCTTTTTCCATTCTTTCAAATCTTTATCTATTCTTTCCCATAAAATGCATTCAAAAAGTCATTATATGAAGACAAGTAAAACTGATTTTTTTGTTTGTTTTGAGAGAATTGTGCAAGGTGACCACTGGATGATAGTTTCACTTAGGCAGTGTTAATAGTGTCCTCCATAATGGTGACAAGGCTAATGGTACACATATGGATCAAACTAGCTCTCCTTCATGTACTATCAGTGTTGGTAAACTGGGTAAGTTATTTGAAGCGTATGGTAGGTGAGAAAAGATTCTACAGACTGGTGTGAATTGATTTTCAAAGGGAAATTTAATTGGATATGTTGTGCTTTCTAGTTAAAGCATAGAGGAACAAATGTGAAATGGAAGGCTTGTATAAAGCAGATATGTTTATTTAGATTTGCAAATATATCACTCAAGATTTTAATATGTTTAATGCCTATATTCATAAATAAAGGTAGATAAGCATCTAAGATGTTTGTGTGTGTATGGGACATAGATGGGAGATGAGAGAGAGAGAGAGAGAGAGAGAGAGAGAGAGAGAGAATTGAATATTGAATGTTTAATAGCTCTGTTCACCAAGAGAATAAATTCTTTAACTCTTGGGATAGCTAACATTCTTTGGACTGTCAAACTTTTAAATTTTTGTTAAGCAAACTTAATACACAAAACTAAAATATCTTTAGACAAATTATCTATTTATTTCAAGGGTAAGATCATCAATTAAGATGGAATTTAGTGTGTCTCTCATATTTTTGGTTGTGAGCCTAGCCTTTAATGGCTGAGCCATCTCTCCAGCCCTAGTGTGTCTCTCATTGCACAAAATTTCAATTAGTAATGATAGACAATGAAAGATTGTGGCAGGCAGAGGAAACAACTAAAAATTTTCATGGTGGTCAATATAAAATAATTTAAAGGTCAACATAAATAGTGACCTATAGTAAAATGCTTTACTTATAAATAAAAAAAATAAGTAGCATCATTAAAAGGAAAAAATATAGTTTTTTTCTTATTCTACTATGTAGATCAATTCATGCAGAAACAATTATGGACTAAATTAGCTAAGATGATTAATTTTAACTCATATCATTAATAACTATAGATGCCATTAAAGCATAAAATTCCACAACTTTAAACCATGTAACTTCAGTAGCGAAACTTGGATAACACCAATTTATTCAGTTGATTATTGTCAATAATTAAAGTAAATGTCCAAACTAGTGAAATAAAGAGAATTTGTTATCCATCAAATGACCAAAGAGTGGGAAAACACCCTCCCCACCTTCTGGGGATGGGATGTCACTCTCTTAAAATGACTTCCTGCTGATTTGGGACATAGTAAACCTGTTTGGGGCCCAAATAAGAATGGATAAATGTTTAAACATGTTAATAGAATCATTTGATGTTCAGTCCTTTTGTGCTCAGCTATTTAGATGTCCTAAGAAGTTCGTAGACAGAAGCTGAACTTCAGGGTTTTACTGAAGTTCTGGCTGGAGCAGTCTGTAGAGCTGAACAATCTTAGCAATTTTGAGTTGTTGTGGTTTTAGACTTTTGAGGAAACAGCTATTGAGGAAGTCTGCAAGGCTGGATCACCTGGGCTACTTGTCTTCTTTGGTGTCTGATCTGTTTTCTTCTGAGGTTTCCATTGTCCAGTTGTCCCTGGATTCCTTGGATGGATGCTTTAAATCTCCTGAAAAAATAAGAACAGAGCCATGCCCTAATCCTAACTCTGGCCTGATGCCTTCAGGGACCACCAGGATTACCAATACCAAAGATGACAATATGGCTAGAAGCCAGCAGAAGAAAAAATCAACAAAACCCAGAGTAATAAGACACCACCAGAAGCCAGCTACCCTACTACAACCAGCCTTGAATATCCTACCACACATGAAGTACAAGCAAATGATCTAAAATCTAATCATATCAAGATGATAGAGGTGTTTAAAGAATAAATGAATAAATCACTCAAAGAAATACAGAAAACACAATAAAAAAGTTGAAAGAAATAACTAATTCTCTTGAATATATACATGAAACTACAATCAAATAGGAGAAGGAATGAGTAAAACTGTTCAAGATGTGAAATGTAAATATAAGCAATAAAGATACACAAAACATGCAACACTGAACACTGGAGATGGAAAATTTAGGAAAGAGATCAGGAAGTATAGATGAAGGCATCACCAACAGAATACAAGCTATGGAAAAAAGATTTTAAGGCATAGAAAATACCACTGAAGAAATTGATGCATTTATCAAAGATCATGCTACATCTAAAATGTTTCTAATCCAAAACATCCAGGAAACTTGGGATGCTATGAAACTACCAAACCTAACAAATATAATAATAGAAGATAGAGAAGATTCCCCTGTCAAAGGCCCAGAAAAATATTCTACAAAATAATAGAAAATTTCCCTAACCTAAAGAAAGAGATGCCAGCAAATTATCTGATTTCCTTGTTTCTGATGGCTGTGTAGTATTTCATTGTGTAAAGTATTCCTTTGTGTACCACAGCTTTTTTATCCATTCATTGGTTGAGGGACATCTGTGTTGTTTCCAGTTTCTATCTATTACAAATTTAGCTGCTCTGAACATAATTGACGAGATTTTCTTGTGGTTTGGTGAGGAATTGTTTGGATGTATACCCTGGAGGGGTATGACTGGGTCTTGAGTTAGAGCTATTCCAAGTTTTCTAAGGTTCGCCAGACCGGTTTCCACAGATTATGTACAACTTTGCGCTCCCACCAGCAATGAAGGAGTGTTCCCCTTTCTCCACTACTTCGACAGCATGTGCTGTTATTTGAGTTTTTGATCTTAGCCATTCTGATAGGTGTGAGATGGAATATCAGAGTTGTCTTGAGTTGCATTTCTCTGATGATTAAGGATGTTGAGCATTTCTTCAAATGTCTCTTGGCCATTAGAGATTCCTCTTTTGTGAATTCTGTTTAGCTCAGTTCTCCATTTTTTGATTGGATTATTTTGTTTCTTGGAATTTAATTTCTTGATTTCTTTATAAATTTTGGATATTAGCCCTCTGTGAGATGTGGGTTTGGTAAAGATCTTTTCCCAATCTGTAGGTTGCTGTTTTGTTTGAATGACAGTGCCCTTTGCCTTACAGAAGCTTTTCAGTTTCATGAGGTCCCATTTATTGATTGTTGGTCTTAAATCCTGAGCTTTTGATGTTCTGTTCAAGAAGTTGCAACCTGTGCTGATGAGATCGAGGGTTTTTATCACTTTCTCTTCTAGTAGATTCAGTGTGTCCGGCATTATGTTAAGGTCTTTGATCCACTTGGACTTAAGTTTTGTACAAGGTGATAAGTATGGGTCTAATTTCTTTCTTTTATTTGTGGACATCCAATTGGACCAGTACCATTTGTTGAAGATGCTGTCCTTTTTCCATAGTATATTTTCGGCTTCTTTGTCAAAAATTAAGTGACTATAGGTATGTGGGTTCATTTCTGCTTCTTCAATTCAACTGCAGTGATCCACTGGTCTGTTTCTATACCAGTACCATGCTGATTTTATTACTATCGTTCTGTAATATATCTTGAAATCTGAGATGATGATACCTCCAGATGTGTTTTTATTGTACAGGATTGGATGGAACTAGAAAAGCTCATCCTGAGTGAGCTAACCCAGAAAGATGCACATGGTATCTATTCAATTATAACTTAATTTTAGCCATATAGTACCAGATTATGATTCTACAACCAGCAGACTGAAAGGAAAGGGAACATAGACACACAGATGTCAGCCTAGACTACTATACCCAGCAAAACTTTCAATCACCATAGACAGAGAAAACAAATTCCATGACAAAACCAAATTTAACTAATATGTTTCTGCTAACCCATGTCTGCAGAGGATATTAGAAGTATCCAAACTCCAAAACAAGGAGAATAACTATACTCAAGGAAATATAGGAAATAAATATCCAAATTAACAAATTCAGAAATGAAAAGTGGGAACATAAAAGACACTGAAGAATTCTAAAGAATAATTAAGTCCTATTTCAAAAGCCTGACTCCATAAACAGGAAAATCTAAATGAAATGGATTGTTTTCTTTGTAGATTCTACTTACCAATGTAATCAAGATCAAATAAACAATCTAAATAGACTTATAACCATTAAGGAAATATAAGCAATCATTAACAGTCTCGCAATCAAAAGGATCAGATAGTTTTAGTGCATGATTCTACCAGATTTTAAAGAAGAGCTAGTACCAATGCTCCTCAAATATTCCACAAAATAGTTTTAACAGAAGGAGCATTGCCGAACTCACTTTTTGCAGCTACTGTCACCCTATACCTAAAGTATGCAAAGATACAATCAAGAAAGAGAATTTCAGACCAATATGCCTCATGAATATTGACCAAAAATACTAAAAAAAAATACTCACAAACTGAATCCAAGAACATATCAAAGCTATCATCCACTATGATCAAGTAGGGTTCATCTCAGGGATGCAAGGATGGTTCAATGTATGAAAATTCAATGTAATACATCATATAAACAAACTTAAAGAAAAAGAAAACTACATGATCATCTCATTAGATGCTGAGAAAGCCTTTGACAAAATACAGTACCCCTTCATGATAAAAGTCTTAGAGAGGTGCTAGAGAGATGCCTGAGGGTTAAGACACTGGCTGTTCTTCCAATGGACGCAGGTTCAAATATCAGCACCATATGGCAGTTCACAGCTGTCTGTAATGGTCAGGCATGTTGGCACATATCTTTAATCCCAGCACTTGGGAGGGAGAAGCAGGTGGATCTCTGTGAGTTCAAGAACTGCCTAGTCTACAAAGTGAGTCCAGGCCAGCCAAGGATACACAGAGAAACCCTGTCTTGAAAAACCAAAAAAAAAAAAAAAAAAAAAAAAAGTCTTAGAGAGATCAGGGACATAAGGTCCATTCCTGAACATAATAAAGGCAATATACAGCAAGCAGATAGTCAACATAAAATTAAATGGAGAAAAACTTAAAACAATTTCACTAAAATCAAGGACAAAGCAAGGCTGTCCACTCTCTCCATATCTATTCAACATAGGACTTGTAATTCTAATTAAAGCAGTAAGACAACTAAATGAGGTCAAGGATATACAAATTGGAAAGAAAGAAGTCAAAGTATCTCTATTTTTAAATGATATGATAGTATTCTAAGACACCCAGAATTCTTCTAGAGATCTCCTATAGCTGATAAACATCTTTAGCAAAGTGGGTGGATATAAAATTAACTACAAAAAAATCACTATCCTTACTTTATACAAATTATAAAAGGGCTAAGGAAGAGACCAGGGAACCAACACCCTTCATAATAGGCAAAAATAATATAAAATATCTTGGTGTAACTCTAAGCAAGCAAGTGAAAGATCTGTATGACAAAAACTTCAAGTCTCTGAAGGATTTGCTGATGGCCAGGAAGTATTAAAGAAATGCTCAAGTCCTTAGTCATCAGGGAAATGCAAATAAAATGATTCTGAGACTTCATATTATAATCATGAGGATGACAGCACATGCTGGATGGGATGTGGAACAAGGAGAACACTTCTTCATTGCTGGTGGGAGTGAAAACTTGTGCAACTATTTTGAAAACAAATCTGGTGCTTTCTCAGAAAATTGGGAGTAGTTCTTCCTCAATACCCAGCTATACCATTCCTGGGGACATACCCAAGATACGCTCAACTATACCACAAGGACATTTGATCAACTATATTCATAGCAGTTTTATTCATAATATCCAAGAACTGCAAACAACTCAGATGTCATTCAACCAAAGAATGGATAAAGAAAATGTGGTACTTTACACAATGAAATACTACTCAGCTATTAATAACAAGGAAATTGTGAAATTCGCAAGAAAATGGATGGAACTAGAAAAGATAATCCTAAGTGAGATAGTACAGACCAAAACAGGCAAACATAATATGTACTCCCTTATATGTGGATATTAGCCATAAAGTACATAATAGCTATACCAAAATACACAGAACCAAAGAGGTTAAGTAAAAAGGTTGCCTAAGAGAGGACTGTAGGAAAAAATGGCTAATTAAATTATTTAACCAGTATTTATATTATGATTAATTGGTTCTGCTTGCTGTCTGTTACTTACATTATCTCTGATTGGTTAAATAAAATGCTGAGGCCTGAGATTGTGCGAAGACAAAGAAGGGTGGGACTTCCTGAGATTAGAACAGGAACCCTGTGTTTACACAGAGGATTAATTTATTCCAGTCAGTAGCAGGAAGAAGGAGGATATACACCTTGGGTTAGAAAAAAGAATTTCATTCCACATGGCCAGGAACATTGGCATAGTGTGGATAATGGCAGTCTAAGGGGATGTATGTATATATGGGGTCATATTTGGGTAATAGAATTAAGAGCTACCTTAGATGGTCCAAAATTGCTCAGTTCAGGTGCAGGTTTGTTAAAATCCGCATGGTGTCTTTGTGTGCTCATTTATAATGTCTGGTTAAGGACATTTCTTCTTGCTTTCCTCTGTTAAGGTATATATTCTATGTTTGGAATTCTTATTCAAATGCAGTTCTATTAAAGAATGTACACTCTTGAGGGGAATCCTGGTCTTTTAAAATTAGTAGTTGTCTTGCTTGTATGAACACTAATATTTAGTTCAGACTTTTTCCTTCTTAAAATGAATTAAGGTTTTTGCAAAGATTAGTCTTAGCAAAGTAGATTAGAAATATAGAGTATGTAATATAACCTTCATTTGCTTAACTGATTAGTCTATATTAATTTATTTTACTTAAGAGATTTTGCTTGTAGGTATGAGTATTATTTTGGTGGCTCAATTTACTAACTTACATTATTTTACAACACTTTACAGTTATCAAGAGAATTTTATGTATGCTGACCTGAACTTTGTACAAGAACCCTGTGATAAAGGCATGGTTCTGCTTTGTTGTGTTGCCAAGACGTATTCAGTAATGTAGGGTAGGGTTCAGAGTTGGGTATCTGGGCCAGAAATTTGAGTCCTAGATCATATTGTATCTGAAAATGCCAACACTGGTAACACCAGACAGATACCTAGGGGTGGGAGCACACACCTGAAATCTTAGTACTCAGCAGTAAGATGCAGGAGGACTAGGAGTTCAAGGCTAACTTCAGTTTTGTGGTGAATCCGAAACCAACCTGGGCTGCTTGAGACTATGTCTCAAAACAAAAACAAAACAACAACCCAACCAAAAAACTTATGCTAAAGTAGTTAGGGACATTTAAAGCAATGTTTATATAAACTCTTGTCTGTGCTAGTAAAATGATAGATGATAGTCAGTAGGATCCCAAATGACTATATTTGATGAGTTCACAAAGCAACAATGAAAGGAAATAAAAAGTAATCTTAATAAACATTAACAAAAATAATAAAGCCTTAAATTAATAAAAAATCCGTATATGCAGGTCTCTGAGATTTTTGAAGACCAGCCATCTATCTATGTATCTATGTATCTGTCTATCTATCTATCTGTCTGTCTGTCTATCATCTATCTTATCTGAATAAGCAAATTCTGCTTATTTCTAGCTATTTGTTGTCTGTTTAGCCTAGGATGAATATTTTTGTGATACCCTAGACTAGTATTTGACAAGACCATGAATCTGATTGACTATTAACTTGCATTAATTGATTGTCTTAAATAGTTTTTTAAATAGCATCTTTAAAAGAACTGGAACTAAACAGTGCATTTTAAAATGAGCTGAAAAGGTCTAATACCTTATACAAGAGGTGAATCATACATTATGTTGTAACAAAAATAACTTTAATTTTTGTATCAACATAAAAAGATTTATACCAATGAAAAATTTAAATCTGTATCAATATATAATAGTTCATATTAATATAAACAAAATTAATCTTTTTGAGAATAGAAGTAGCTCTAAGTTACAGTAGATCTTTTATCCCATTATTCCTATATCATATTCCTGTATTCTTCCCTCCTTTTCTTCTCGATCTTCTTCCCTTTATCTAAGAAAGAAAGATGGATAGGGAAAAAGAAAGGAAAGAAAGAAATCTCTGAGTCTAAGAAAGAAAGAAATCTCTGAGTCTAAGATCTTATAACTTGTTTTATTTTTAATCAAGACCATTAACAACTTATAACCACCATGTTAAATGAAAAAAAAAATCCATAACTCATAGAATAACTCATACCATCCACCACATAGCAAGAGAATGGGATTGCAGTCTTCCTGAAATTTCTTTCTGCTAATTTGGGGTGTAAGATTCCTTTTTGAGGTCCAAGAAAATTGGAAAAGTGATTAAGTAAAAGAGAGAGAGAGAGAGAGAGAGAGAGAGAGAGAGAGAGAGAGAGCTATGATATTTATTTTGCAGTCTCCATATGCTATGAAAGTTCAGGCTTAAGTGAAGTCTTGGCTGGAACAGTCTATGATACTGAATCAAGTAGAATGCTGGAACAAAAATGCCAGTGTCTTAGTATCCTCCATGCTGAATACTGTCAGGTCTATTCCAACTTTACTGATTTTTGGTCCTTTTGTTCTGAAAACAGATAAACTTTCACAAAAAATATACTGTAAAAGCATGTATGGAATGTTCAGTATGCACAGATCGGTTGAAGATGATTCTTTGCTCTTTATTTGAACAGCTGAAACACATCTATCTTATAAGCTAGTCTGAATTGTGAGAAAAACTGCAATAAAAATGTTTATGCCATTTACAAGAATGACATGAAAAATCCTGAGAATTTTTGTAATGAACAAGATTTATGGGCCCTGTAAGGCTGAAGTTCTGGCTGGAGAAATTTATTTATATGTCCCAGTCAGTTTTAGAGTTGTTCCATATAGAGGGACCAGAATACACAAAATCCGTCCTTTTCTTTTGTCTGTAGCCACAATCTTAAGGGAGTCTCTCTCAGTAAAATCTGATTTCTAAATTTTGTTGGAATACAAAGCTTCTCTTCTCTTGTAGAAAGAATACAAAATCTCTGTTGTTTTGTATTGTATTTATAGTTATAAGAAAAAGAACCATTATTTGGACTGAAATGGAGAGCTGTTGGGGGGAAAAATAAATACCTTAAACTAAAAAAAAAAAAAAAAAAAAGAAGGGAAGAGGATGGTGGGGCTGAGGGGGAGGAGGGTGGAAGGGTGGGACTGGAGGGGGGAGTAGGGAGGGGATTGTGATTGAGATGTAACTTGAAGAAATAAAAAATAAATTATTAAAAAAAAAATAAATAAATAGTGCTCATCCAAAAAAAAAAAAAGAATACAAAATCTCCTCCTCAATGCAACATGTTTCCTTTCTTTCATTTTTAGTTTATCACATATGTTGATCTAATTCATCAGTCTTTACTGAAATTCAGTGTTTTCTAACACTTGTCTTACTGACCTTTAAAAATTTCAGTTAACAAAGCACATTCAATCTATGCCGGGGTATTCCTTATCCCCATTCTGTTTTGTGAACACCACCTTTAAATTCCTCTTAGATCTCTACATAATTGTTTGAACCGTTGGACTGTAAGTTATATCTGCAACACTTTTCAGGCCATAATGTGTAGAAAACCATTGTATTACAATGGATATACATGTTGAAGCATAACTAGTCCCAATCTACAAAGGCACCTCTGAGGCAGTCACTATTTTTAATAAATGTACCATCTCAAATTCATCCTTTTCAGAATTCAAGGCAGAAACCCCTTGGAATTCTGGATATGCATAAATAGTATGATATATCAACATGTGTATATGTCTAAACTCCAAACTCTACAAAAATGATACACACAGTTTATTGCATGACATTGCTGTAGGGTAGTATCAATAAGTAAAATCTGGGTTTTTCATTCAATGTACTGTGTTGACATGGGTTACCATTTTAATTCTTGAAAACCCTGTGAATTTCTCTCATCTGGAACTATTTCCCTTGATATTATTGTAGGTTCCAGATTGGATTCCTCTGAAGGTTTTCTATTCTGATTTTAAAAATCCTCTAACCTCTGTACTATGCTCTCCAATCTAGCATCAATTTCTTAGTCTCTTCTTTTTCTAAGACTGCATTATTCTGATCTTTCTTAAAAATGATATACCAAACTGTAATTGTTAATCACAGTCATGCTAACAAGCAAAGCATGATCATATGGAATCCAGATGCATTGTGTCATTGTGTTTCTTTCTGTTTTAAACATAGAAAACAGTTTTCCATTTTAGTTTTAATATCACTTACTAAGTACTTTACCTTTTTAATATTCAAGCTAAATATTTCTTTCTATAATTTCATATATCCAATTTGCCTTTTATTTTATTGTTTTCCAAACTCAATAACTTACCAGTTCAGATGACTGGGGCTTCTAAGTCCCAATGCAACTCTGGGAAAAATGTTCCTTTTTAAATTTGTAGGCTCCTCAGTCTGTACTTGTCAATGGAGAACAGAGTCCCCCTTTCAGCTTGGTTCAGAAGGCTGCTCCACTGGCTCTTCCTTCTGCTGGTCATGCATAGGCATCTCTAACCAACTGCACTTCTGTGTGACTTCAGGCCTTCAGTTCTACGGAACCCAACTGGACTGTTGGGACCACAGCAGATTGGCATGGATTCCTGCTCTTTACCTGCTGTTTACATTCTCTATAGTGGCAAATTTTCTATAAGCAGTGGCTTTCCATAAAATTTTTTAAAGCGCTACTTTTTTTTCAGCTTCTTTTCTTAAAGACACAGAACTTTGAAGATATTTTGTTTTCAGGGAGGGTTTTTGCCTCTACCCAGGACTTTTCTCAGGTTAGTTTGGATTCTATGCCCCATGTATGGTAAGCCACTGTGTTGTGGGTTTTTTTTTTCCTCCTAGTCCCAAGCTCCCATAATAAAGACTCAGAATATGTTTACAATATAATGTAAATCAAAATATATTTACAAATACCTAGGTCCTACAGCTAGGCTCATTTCCTTATTAGCTTCTAGCAGCACACCAATTCATCTTTAAAGAAGGAAGAGCATTGAAGAGTCTCCAATAGGAGATGGCTTCTGTATGGCAAGTTGCCACTGAGAAAAAAAAATACCATGTTCCCTCTGCAGACAGAATGCTGTAATAAATGGGTAAACTTGCATGTAGGCAAAGTCTACTGCCAATCTCTGCCAAGACAGGGTAAGCAAGACCGTCATATTTACTGCTTCACAAGTATGTCTGTTAGATATACTGGGTTGAAATGGTGAAGAAGATTTGGCAACTTTGTAGAGGATTTTGTAGCTGTCAACTCTCAATTCTTTAGTTTTGGAAGTTGTTGTTTGCTTTGAACTTCCTACATATTTATGTAATACTTATTCCTTCTTAAGTTTCCATTGGACTTGAAGACTAGATAGTCACATTCTTACAATAAAGTTTCAGTTGTTTAGGATTTAGGATATTTTAGGTCTAAGAAGATATTTTTAGGTCGGTAATGCAAGTTAGGACAGAAATTGTGTTAGGTACATTACTTTGAAAACAACTATGTAGGATAGATAATAAGATATTCATTCCAAATTGCCAAATACTTATGGACTAGGCATTGCAAATGTATACAATGCCTTATAGTTTTCATAATTGTTATTATTATATACAGTTTATCATTGAAAGAAAAATTATTTTTTATATTATAAGAGAGAATTGTAGAGAGAATACCTGTGTATTGGATAGATGAATCTACCTGTCACTAAAAAAAACTATGGCCTATAGGAAAAGATAGAATAGAAAATGGGAAATCCAGTAGGTGGAAAGGATTCTGGGATAGTGCCAGGCTCTGAAGAATCACCAGGAACATGGAGGAGGACACCCACATGGTATCTGAGCAGAGGTAACCAGCCAAATGACAGAACTTAGACTAGAATAAATAAGTTAATTAAGTTATAAGCTACTCAGGGAACAAGTCTAGCTGTATCACCTAGGTATTTGTAAATATATTTTGAATCTCAGAGGTCTTCATTCTGGAAGATTGGGTATGGAAGGAAAATCCCCAGAAGAGTTAGTCTAATACTACTTCCAGTAGTTCAAATTTTAATATAATTAATAAAAAGGAGCTTCAGGAAATCCATGTACCACTCTGAAATAAAGAATAAAGCAGCATTGAACGAATAGACTTGCTTTGTTTAGAAATTATTTCACCTATTCTTCTCATATCTGGAAAAATATATATTTCAACTAGATATACTTGAAATAATATTGCAAATATCTAAAGCATAGTTCTTCCAAAACAGTACCTAAGTTAGATTTCTATTGTGATCTGACTTAATCCAGTGAAAAAATTCTTCTGAAATAATATGTTATGCTGTAAATTAAAGAGTTTTATCGATTATAATCAATATTTTAAGAAGAATGTGTTTAGTTCTTGAAAATACAATTATTTTTATAAATATGCTTTCAATATTTTAAATCCATGAATTGCTTTTGTTTTTCATTATTATTCAAACATTTTGTAAAAACCATTTAACAAGTTACATTATTGAGAGGATGATCAACAGGAGTAGTATAACGAAGTGCTTTGAGGACCTTGATAAGAATATACCTTATATATATCGGAATCTAACTTAAATTTAGTGCATATTACATACCTTAATTTGTACTTCTGATGCATTTGGAGGTAAAGCAGTAAATCAACTTGTAGGAATTTCATTATATCTGATAGTGTATTTATGTCCTTTCTGGTAGCTGTTGTAATACCACTTGAAATGAGAGAAACTGATACTCACAATGAGACAGGAGAAAAAAATGGTGGGGAAAAGCACTGTGTTCTGTTCTACCATATCTTCCTATGTCTTAACCTGCTTCCCCTCTTTCTTCCCTATTCTATAAAAGCAGTAGTACTAGAATTAGTCACCCTTTCAAGTTATACATGTATGAAATGTGTGCAAGAAACTATTTTAATGAAAAATTCTCATCAGAAAGGCATATTTATAAGATGAATATTTGCAGTTGATTTTGTTATGAGGAATTCTAAATTTGAATCCTTATTTAACAGAAACATCATTACTACAAAATGTCTCAATTCTCATTGGCAATGATTTTTGCAAATAATTAACAATTCCTATTTCATATAATGGTGTTACTAGTAAATTATATTCCTACACAAGACACACCCTAATATGACTATATTTAAGAAAATGCTGTAAAAGATGGAAGGTAAAATAGAAACAATTTATATTACTGGAATTTTACTTAAGTTGGCTTGACAGCCCCTAGAAAAAGAGTAATTGACAGCAAGGGTGTTTGCACCCCCAAGAAAATTTCATATCAAGAACTATGCAAATGGCTCTCATCTGGCCATATCAGGCTTTTCCTTCAGATGTCCATCCCTTATAACTGTGGAAAAACAGATTTGTGTATACTATCTTGTTATAGCAGTCTATTGGGATTACAGACATAATTTTGTATAGTGCCTTAAAAAACTTACTATTTAGTTATTATAAAGAATAAGTTTCTAATCATTTTATCTAATGTTTTTTTATCATTTTATCTAGTATTTTTCAAAAATATTTTCACTATACCTTACATTTGTAAATGTCAAGATTTATATATTCATTTAGAGATATTGGTTATAAACGTTACATATTTTCTACAACTTTCATTTTTGCCCAATTAACTTTAGATCTCTATATATTTTATTTATATAATTTTATATTATATAGAAATGTAATACATATGTATATATACTTATATATTAATTTTAATTTTTTTTTATTATTTATTGTTTTATTAACTTTTTTGATTGTTTACCAGTTTCACAGCATGCAACCCAGTCCTATACATCTATCTGTCCCCTTGTCTCTGCCTTTCACTTCTGCAACATATCCCACAAAATAAAACACATAAATAACAACAACAAAACAAAAACAAAACATAGAAAAACTTCTCAACATGGAAGGTATAGTATGTTACAGTGTGCCCCACAGTTTGTACCTCTGTTCATATTCTTTACTTGGAAATGTTCGCTGCAATGAGTCATTGGTCTGGTTCAAGGTCTCCAGCTTCTTTGATACCAACAATATTGTATCCTCACTGTACTCTTGGCTATTATTTTGTTGCCCTGTGTCATGGAGATCCTGTAGCTTTGGATCATCCAGACTGGCCCAACCATTTGCAGATTATGTGGATTTTGGGGTGGGCCAACTCAGAGCCCTGGTGGTGGTAGCCAAGCTAGTCAGCACATATTATCTCCCTCATCTGTACCACCAGGGGAACTTTCAGCATTCCTCCTGCTAGGCCACGCATTGTCAACAGCAGGCAAGAGACAGGGTCAACTTTCTCACTTCCAAGCCCTTGACGTTGACTAACTTGTACCAACCCCATGTGCCCAGAGCCAGCTCTACTGTGCTGCCCAGGTGAGGTGCAGGATCCACTTGCTCACTGAGTGCTTCAGCCAGTTAAGGGCAGGGCCAGTTCCCCTGCACTTATGGCATCAGTTCTTTCAACTGTTTCCAGAGGTTCAAGTCAAATGGATCTACCCCGGCCCAGGACACATCATGGCAGATGAATGATGGAGCCAGCTCTCCCTTGCTCCCTCTCTTAGGGCAAGTTCACACATGCCCTCGCTTTCAGGGAGAGATCTACTGTGCTTCTCAGGCCAGATGTAGTGCCTATTTTCCCAGTGCTGCAGTGGGTGATGGAAATGGCCAGTTTACCTGCTCTCATTAACCTGGGAGCAGCTCTTCCACTGCTGAAGGTGGTGAGGAGCAAGGACGTGGGTAGAACATCAAACCGTATCCTTGCCACTTTATGACAGATGAGGGTTGGGGCCAGCTGACCTGAGTCTGCGCCAACCAGGTCAGGTCTGCTGTGTTGTCCAAGAGAGGTTCAGAGCCTGCTTTCCCAAATGTTGCAGGTGGTCAGGAGCAGAGCTAGCTCTCCCATGCTCATGATACTGTGGGAAAATTTTCTGACTGTTAGAGGTGGCGAGTGGTGGGGGCATCACCTTTGTGCCCATGTCTAATGAAGTCTCCAAATAACGTGGGAAATGGAACCCCTACTGACCATCTCTTGTTGCCAAATGAAGCTTCCAGTGCTAACGAGGTTTCATCAAATTGAGTTGTTTACCAAAAAGATCCTATGAAAATTTTCACAAAACATAGGCTGTTATCAAGACAATAGGTAGCTCTTCAAGAGTTGACAGAAAGATCCCATTAGTGAAGACAACACTCAATGAAGAGGTGGAGCAGAGCAGTTGCCTACAAAGAACCTTCAACCCATGTTCCAGTGTCTATGACATGAAATGATAATCTAGAGGCTACAAAAAGAGACAAGTAAACACCAACCAACTACAGAACCTTTGATTTATAATCTGTTCTGCTTGCAAGATATGTTAGGGCAATGGTAGTACAAACCTTGAAGAAGTAACCAATTGTGGCTTTATTTGACTTAAAGTTCACCTTATAAGAAGGAACCCATAACCAACACCAGAGAAGTTTCCTCCTGAAGCAGATGGAAACAAGTTCAGAGACCCACAGCTAAATATGACATAGAGAACTAGGAACACAGTCCTCTCCATATATACTGTAGCTTTCAGTTAATACTTTTATGGAAATCTTGAGTGTGTAAATGAATGGCTTTCTTATTCTTGTGACTTTTTTTGGAGCTCTTTTGTTTTCTATTGTCTTGTCTTTTCCAATTTCAATTTGATGTCTTTCATTTTATCTTATAGATTTTATTTTGTCACGTTTTGTTGCTATCTTTTAGAAGCCTGTTATTTTCTAACAAGAGCCAGAAAAGGAGTAGATCGGGATGAACCAGGAAGTGGGAGGAACTGGGAGGAGTTGAGGAAGGAGAAAGTATATTCAGATTATATTGTATGAGAAAGTTAAGAAAACGGGGGGGGGGGAATGGAAGAACACACATCAGAAAATAAAAATAAAAAAAGAAAAGAAAATTACCCTTTGGTTTAATCAAAGCATTATTAATTTATACCATATTATTTTACAACTTTTTGTTGTATGACAATAATTGGAAGTCTTAACTTAGGGCCTAAAAGTTAGGTGGAGTAAAGCCTCATGCAATAGCCAACTTTATTCAGAGCATCAGACAACAACTCTGAGGGTGAAGAAGAGTCACCTGAGTAAAGTTTACAATCACAAGGAGAAGCCACATGAGGGAAAAACATATTTTTCCATAGAGGCATATGAATAACAGCTGAATAAACCCACTCCTATCTGTTAAACCTGAGAGGAGCACAGCACATTCCTAAACAAATTCTGTTTTGAAGAAATTGAAGTCATAAGACTCTTGCCTTGTTTTGTTGGAGTTTTCTCACAAGCATTCAGAATTCTCAAATGACTCCATTCTGGTACTGTGTTCCAACAATTATTATAGGGGTTTCTTTCTTTTATTAATGTGATAAATTATTAGCATTTTTATATAGAATATTTTTGTATATATGGAATTTATACATCATTTTTCAAAGCTATTTAAAAAATTACAAAATTAAAAATTTCTTTAAATGTAAAAAATAAATAAATGCACATAAAATTAAAAAATAATGAACAAAGTAGTTTGGTAGGCGGAATCACAAGACCCCTTGACTTCTAGGCTCTGATATGATTATTGATTATTGCTCTTGTTGATTTACAGCAAGAAAATAGAGAAAAATGTGAAACCTATATAATTTAGAGATAGAATGAGTTTAAATTTACAAATAGTGTGTGTTGACAAAGAAACTGTAAATGTAATAGAGATTAGTGAGATTAAGACAAATATTTGTTGAGCATTTTCACTGGGAAAACAGGAAATGTCTTCCAAGGAATCATACACAGTAGATTTTCAAACATGAGAAAATGTATATTTATTCCAAAGGGGAAAGTCTGAACTGAGAATGGTGCTAAAGAGAAAATCTATTTGAAAACAACCACCCAGGGAAGTGTTTTCCCAGATTCAGTGAAAAAGCTACATAAAGACTGCTAAAACCGTGGAAGAGGACCTAAATACATCAATACAAGCTGGCAACAGAATTTAGGATTATTGTTATGATTCTTGATTAGCAGGCATGAAAACTTCAGGACTTACAGACTCACTAAGACTCTCACCAAGGTTCTAGCAAACCATTAAAATTAGGCAATTAGTAGCAGGGTTGGATTTCTTTCCAGGCAATTTGAGAGGGCATTTTGTGAAGCTATACGGATGGATTCTAAATTATAATGTTGACATCAGGATGTTGGAGGCACGTTGGCCATCAAAAGCCCACTGAGTAAAGTTTCAGGCTTGGAGTAGAGTTATATGAAGAAACAGGCTCTCTGTGCTTTAGGTGACAGAATTAATAAGCAGTTACCAAAGGTTTTTGGAGCCTAATTGATATCAGGCTGAACAGAAGTATTTGACGTTTTCCCCTCTGGATTTCAGTCCTTGGTTAAGTTCTCTGTTATGTCTCTCTACTCTGGTGTGAGTATTTTTATGTTTTAACGTATATCTTAATTCATCATGTATCTTTTTTTTTTTTTTTAACAGTTTTTCACAACTGAAAAATTGCCTGGGCTTGAGTTGATACATTGAACTTAGTCTTTTGAACATTTTTGGTGAAGATACTTTTAAACTATATTTATTTTTATATTAATATCTCTGTCTGCCTTCCAGCCCAATGACTAAAGGTACAGGAGAAAGGATATTAACAGAGACAGAAGATGAATACCTATTTAGTGGTAGATCCTTAGGGCAAATTCATCAAGATTCCAGCAGACCAGCCATACAGCATCTACCAGAACAGGTATTAGCTTCCATGGGAACACAGTAATCAGCAGCTGTGGCAATGGCAGCGGCTACCTGGCTCCAGTATTGGCTGCAATGGTGATGGCAGTTGCCAGAACCTCACTTGGGTCCATGGTCTTCAGCCCATCCTGGGCCATGAAAGACAGCAAGTCTTGGCAGCAGAAAGTTTTGGCAAAGCAACGTGATAAGAAGCAATGTCAAGCAAAATCCCCTCCATGTACCTGGGTCCTCCATTTATACCCACTCAAAATCTACACAAAGATGCTTTCCAATTGGCCAACCTCATGCTATTCATGAGATGTACTCAAAGAGTTTGAATGTGATGGAGAAAAGGGATGGCCTCGTTACAGTTTCTATTTGTGAAGTCATTTTCTGTTAACTTCTGAACACTCAGCAAAGATGCTTCTCTGACAAGGGCTGAAATCTTCAGTAATCTAGGCTCTATGGATAAATGTACTATTATTAATTCTCTGAGTAAATATAGTATAAAACTCTCATCTAAACACAGTTCTTAAATAAATATCTGTATAGCTTTCATTGAAATTCAGTGCAGCTATAGTGAATAGTCAGGAAAGATACTATACTATTTAAACTAAGAATACAAATAAGACAATTTAGAGATATTCAAGCATCTTATCCAAGGCTATACAAAAAGAAAACATACAATTATAATCCAGAAATCAAAAAGATAAGGATTACCTTAGTGAGTTTACATATATACTATCCTAAATCAAATGGATATAATATTTTAATACTTTTGAAAATACATCGGAGACATTTTAAAAATTATTTAAAAGATAAAAACATCTGTCAAATATGCATATTTTATGTTAAATCATAAAAAATTGAACATAATGCACAAACAAAGTAGAGAACATGATTCTTCATATGTTTCCAGTAAACTAGTTGCAGAGATTTTCAAAACCTCAGCAATAACTTTATAAGAAGAAAGCATATTCATCATCCATGCCCACCCTCAGGTGTATGCCCACTCTTGTGTATAATGCCTATATAGTCCACTGCATACATTTTTGAGTATTGCTTTAATTTTCCATTGTGCAGAGATAATTCACTATAAACTACACATCAATATAACTTTGATTACTTTCTTTTTTTCCTTACAACTTGAATAATTAGGAGCCTATGTTAGAGATATTCGTGTCCTGATTGGATTTATATTCAGATATTGAACTCCATTATTATAATCATAATCTATTCTTAATAAATTATCTTTTGCTGCTGGAAACTCAATGATTTCACTTTAACACCCAGAAAAGAAGCTCTAATTATTTAATTATCATTAGAATAAATGCAAACATTAACAAAGTAAAATTTGGACAATGTAAAATATGTTGGCATATAAAATTATTAATTGACTTAAGTGATATATTACAGTATTAAGAAATATTATAGGGTTGTTAAGTTTCTTTTTCCATTTTTGTGGAATGCATTTGTCTATATGAAGATTTACTGTCATGTTAATAAAGAAGAAAGCCAGGATATTATAAAAGATAAGAATTTATTCATTATTTTCTCTAAGAATTATAGTATAAAATCTTTTTTTCTGAGATTTATGTTCATGCTAATTACTGATTTCCAATTATTTATATATTTTTAATTACAAATATTTCAAATCTATGATAATAATAAAAATAAAAACCAAATCCTGTGTAAAGTTCCATAACATTCTGGATGGTCAAAAGTTCATTATTATCAATTTTATAGCATTATTGAAGTATTAGATGTGCAAAATAAATAATTGATAAATATATATACATATTTTTTTGAGACAGGATCCTTTGTATGTGAGGCTGATCTCAAACTCAAGGGGTAGTCATTGATTATCTCCCAAGTACGGGGACTACAGACTCACATAATATCCAGATTATGCAATTATAGGGATACAACCCAGGGTTTTACATTTGCTAGTCAAGTACTCATTCTACTGAGTTAAATTCACCTGAATATATTTCTAAGAGAAAATAATTACAAGATAAATATTTGCAAATAAAATTGGTTTCAAATAAGATAATTAATTTGGATGTCAATTTAATAAATCACTATGAAATTAGAAAAATATATTATACAGTGAGATATAACACACTTAGAATTGTGGGAATATCCTTAGCTGCTATAAAAGTGAATTCAAATTTTGCTGTAAAATTGGTTTAGCAGTTTCTGGGCTTGATTCTTCCTCCCTTCAAGTTATAGGAATTTAATTTCAATTTTTATGGTAATTGATTTTGACTCTTAAAAATATATTCAGAATTATAATTCATTCCTTGACTAAGTTCTAAAAAGCTAACTTCATTATCATTATGAAAATCCTACAGAATAATTAACTCCTCCAGAAATACATTGAAATAATTACATTACAGTAAGTATTTGGTGGCTTGCATATTTTACTTTTAATGTTGAAAAAGTTGAACTTTATGTTAATAGGGTGTACATATATCCATTTTGCTATATCTTTTGTCAAATGATATGCCATTTTTTGCAGAGAGGCAATTAAATTTTGATTAATAAATTCCTACAAATAGAAGTAAGCATTGTAATAAACACAATTGACTTATAGTGAATTATCACTGATTTAACTAACAGAGACCATGATACACTAGAGATCTTATAAATAAATTATGTTCACCCACAGCACGTAGACTTAAAAGACCTCCTGAGTAGATTTTCATTGTGGGTAGAACTTGATTGTGTTTTTCAGTATTTTCTACAGATATCAAGTACCTCAAACTTTGAGGTTTGTATTTACCTAAGAAAGTGTTAGTTGTAAGATGTGAACTAAGATAATTACGGAGATAAAAGTAAGGGGATGAGGCAAAATATATTTTTAAAGAAACGATACTTAAACCCATCATTTGAGAACAATTAAGGGGAATGAAAAAAGAAAAATACTAGCAATTCAAATAAAATAAAAATAAAATAATTAAACACAATGTGTGTAGATACTCAAATGGAAACGGTATGCAAATGAGACAGGACATATTAAACCCTATACTTCCTATAAACTTTTAAAGACACAAAAATATTGTAATGCTTATCTGTGAAATATAAATATAATATAATATATATGTGTATATATGCCCTCTGTCAATAACTAAATGATTTAAAATACAAAAGAGGTAGATTTTAGTAAATTTTTAGAAAAATGATTTATTGCTACAGAAAGTTGTAAAGAGTGTGAGTTTATTTTTGGTTGTGAGCCTAGCCTTTAACTGCTGAGCCATTTTTGAAGGATAACTGAAAACTCCGATATTTAGTGGAAGAGATTACAAGCTGATAAATGGTCCTGTTTAATGGGTTTTGGAGGTTAGCCCCAGGGACTTCCTACTTTTCCTTTTCTGTATACTTCTTCCTCTCCTATGTAGGAGTGCCCAGGCTTGAGAAAAATGAGATATAGACATAGCACAGGAAGGTCCAAGAAGAAGGGGCAGATTATTGAATATGCCCTTATACCTTTGTATATTGATACAAAAAATAGTAGTTTATTTGGCTAAAGTGGTATTGACCATTGTTTATTGTGCAAAAATAAGATTGTATTGGATTACATCGGTATTGATCTTTGTATATTGATACAAAATTAAGATTATAGTTGGCCACAATGGTATTGACCCTTGCATATGGACGTAATATTAAGATTGTATTGGGCTACATAGGCATTGATCTTTGTATATTGATACATAATTAAGAGTATATTTAACCACAATTGAATAGATCTTTGTATATTGATACAAAATTAAAGGTAACGCTTCCTAATTGTATCATACCTAGAGATACTTAAAAATAAAATGTGAAGCTCTGGCCTCTTGATACCAACCATCTAAAATGGTCTAGGATAGTTAAGTAAAACAAACTCCTAATCATGCAAACATGTCACTTTGTTAGCTACTAAGACAGTCTATCACAGATATTCTCTAAAATACCCAGTAATCAAGTTGCTAAGAGACAAGCAACATTTGCTTATCTAAATACAAGAGATGGATAGGGCATCTTCAAAAACCCCAAGAGATCTGCAGAATATGGCATTTAAAGATGTTATCTTAAATTAAGATTTTCTTTCTTTTTTTTGATATCGAGACATATCAACGCCTGACAGCACACCCTATTCTACTCCAAGTAGAAGATAAGCATCGAAGAACCTCCACTGTAAGATGGTTGAATTAGTGGCAAGCCTATCTCTTGGCATGAAAAAACCCCTTGCACCAACTGCAGACAGACTGCTGTCCAAAAAGGACAAAACTTG
Organism: Lophiomys imhausi; assembly: GCA_907164525.1. Taxonomy (NCBI): domain Eukaryota; kingdom Metazoa; phylum Chordata; class Mammalia; order Rodentia; family Muridae; genus Lophiomys; species Lophiomys imhausi. The sequence continues at coordinate 7,531,284 of CAJQZJ010031962.1, read as the reverse complement.
GTAGCAGGGAAGTCGACAGCCTAACTCTGCCAAGACAGGGTAGGTAAGTCCTTCATAATCCCTGCTCTACAACAAATGTCTGTCAGAGAAACAGGACCCAAAGGCTGAAGACTGATGCTGGAATGTATGGAGAGAAAATGGGAACTGTCCAGGCAGTCATTGGTATGTCCTTTCTTAGTTTTGGAAGCTGCAGGCCCTGCACTTCCTATATAAGCAGATATATTTATCCCTCTCAGGTCTCTGAGGTGGTTGAAGAATAGACAGCTAGAGTCTCATAGGTAAATTTTGAATTGTTTAGGAATCAAGAGGGTGTTATAGATCTAAGAAGATATTCTTAAAAGTGTGTTCCAAGTTAATATGAATGTTGAGTCAGATATAGACCTTTAAACACATGGAGATGGTTAGATAGTAGAATGTTAAAGTCAGGGGCCAAATATGTATAAACTGGACATTGGGAAGGTATACTGGGCCAATTTACTCTCATAAATGTGGCATACTTATATCTGTTGTTTTGTATAATACTTACTGTTATAAGAGAAGGAACCATCTGTTGGACTGAAAGGGGAAACTTCTGGGGGGAAGAGGGTGGAAGGGCGGGATAGGGAGGGGTTTGTGACTGAGATGTAACTTGAAGAAAAAAAAATAAATATTTTTAAAAAAAAGAGTGTGAGTTTATAAGTTGTGTGTTTTAATAAGGTTTAAACATGGATGGAAAATAAACAAAAAGTAAATAAATGAAGTTTCTTTGATCTTAAAGAGACATGTTCATGAGTTTCTTGATTTTCTGTAACTCCTTACAAACAAGGAAGTGTTTTGCTGAACCTGCTCAAAGATTATCCCTTATAGATAATGAAATGACTTTCTATGAATGGAGAATGTGATTAATTTCTCATAAAAATGTCTTCATATGGACTTTTTCAAATTAACTCTTACTGAAAGTGTGGTTTGTTTCTGAATCACAACTATTGCATCACTTGAAATTAGTTTAAATAAATAAGTTTATATTTATGTATATATATATATATTGTGTGTGTGTGTGTGTGTGTGTGTGTGTGTGTGTATTCTCAGTACTAGTGAAGCGATAATGAAGTAATGCTTTCAATTTCTGGGATCTTGGCTATGTGAGTTGGTGTAATTTGCCTTTCTAGTCTCTACTGGGTAGCATAATTTATATACTGCTTTCTTCTGAGTTTTCTATTCGAAGCATTGTTGGTTTTTATTCTTTACCTCATTTCCCACTGAAATTTTTATAACTTTGGTATATAGATAATCTTTTTAAAACAATAAATAATGAAACATTTTTACAGAAGAAAAGTAATCATATAAATGTGCAATAACTATCTACAATTGTTTACAAAGTTGCCATTACACAGGAATTAAGAAAATTAATAAACCAGAAATTCAAATAGTCAGATAAGAAGAGTACTAACATAGAAAAAGATAATGTAGTTACAGGTCAGGGTTTTGAGGTGTGCACCTAAATCCTCAAACTTAGCTAGACAACATCTAAACTTCAGACTCTGCTGCTAAAGCAATGTTTTCCACCTCCTTTAAAATAATAACTGAACTGTAAGACACAGAATAGCTTTATAGAATGCCTTCAGTTAAAAATAGATCTCTCCTACTTCCATGAGCTGTGCAAATGCAGTTAGTTTTACAGATAGGTGGAAGCAAGTTTGGTCTTAATGTATCTCCCTTCCTCTTAGGCAATCTTTTACATTCTGTCTATTTAGCAACTACTTATTATACTACAAAATGATGACAAGTATGACCCACGAACCCATTTCTGCTGTTTTTTTTTTCTTTTTTCTTCACATTGCAACCTCCTCTGTGATTGTCATCACACTGTAAATATTATAGTTTATTAGTCAGTAGTCCTTCTCTTTGGCATGAAGTTAACTTAACATGTGGTTATTTTCACTAGTCTTCATATCATCAGTGTGAAGGATATAGAGTCAGATTGCAGCCTGTTTTTCTCATCAGTTTTTAAATGAATAAAAAGTTAATATATTATTGAATAGGGGATGCTACATGCTGTGATACTGTCACAAAATTTACCTTTACATGAAACCTTCTAAAGAAATTCCCTCAAAATTTATATGGCAAGGTTTCTGTAATATTTAATTTATTCACAAATAGTCAGAAAGTTAAAGATTTCAGCAATAACTAACAATTAGCTTACAAACTGAATAATTAAAATATGTGAAGGAGATGAGATATATGGTATATAATAAGAGAATATATACAGAGTTATATTTTTCTTCAAGGGTGTTATAACTTCTTCAACTCCCTCACATGATAGCCACATGTTCCAAGGATTATGTATATTAATTATTGCCTAAAATTGGTTTTAATGGACAGCACCAACCAGAACTCCTAAAAAGCCATTAGATAGTGATATTCTAAGCAATTTTTACATTACTATAACAGATTTCTCATCTAAAATTTTAGCTCTAAACATGAATTAATAATATATGAAGAAGTTTTATATTTTAAATATTTTGAATAATATAGTAATTTGATTCCATCCCTTTTGTGTCAACCACCAATACCCACAGGCATTTTCTACCAAGGAACATGCTGTTCATGTTGGCCTGAGGAAGAGTTGAGTCATCTTCAACTGCCTTCCTTTCCCTCATTTCAAATTCTATAGTCCAATTACCAATCCTGTCACAGACTGCTTGCAATGTCCTGTCCTCCTTTTCTAATTCCAAGACCAGAGGGCACTGCAAAGCCTCTTGCCATACCCAGCTTTCCTTTTTTGTGTGTACCATTTCAGCCATGCCCCCCATTCTAGCCCATCCCCAATCCTTTGTGTCAGCAGTCAATATATATAAACACATTCTATCTAGTAGTTTCAGTGTCCATACCTAGCATGGACACAGATGTACTCACAGTCAGGTAACTCACATACATCAAAAATTCCTCATATCCTGAGATGGCAACAAAAATCAAGGAACAGCAATCATATCCAACAGTCCAAATATATGCCAGGAATTCTAGTTACCATGACAATACTTACCTAAGATAGTTATCCATTGGATTATACATGTCTATATGCAAGTATATAATGATAACATAAATCAAGGCATTAGTCCTCATTTTAGTACTATTTATAGAGACAAAGGCTGTAATAGTGGGTGTTTTCAGTTTATTATATTTTCCTTAGTGGAGATTAGACTCCTGGCCTTCTGCATGCTACATAAGTGCCCCAACACCAAGACTCATACTCAGGACTTGTATTACCTCAATCTTCTTAATAGGTAAAACTTCTGCGTAACTTATTAGCACAAAATCACTGTTTTAGAAATCACACTATTCTCAGCAACTCTGTAAGTCATGCAATCCATAAATAACCTTATTCTTACCTATTCATAAATATTTTCTTTTAATATTGGCAAAGGATTGCTGGGGAAATAACTGATGTCTGTGTTAGTGAAACAGTCAATGCATTATATTTGTGGGCTGGAGAGATGTCTCAGTTTTTAAGAGCACTGACTGCTCTTTGATGAGATTCCATGTCCAATTCTAAGCCTGCACACAGTCACTCCAAGCTCTTGTAACTCCAGTGTCAGATATCCTATGTACTTTCTAGCATCCATGGCATACATAAGATATACATATGAACATACATATAATATATACATATATTTATACAAAACACCTACATACATATAATAAAAATAAATTATGTAAAATTAAATTTTATTTTAATTTATTTTAATTTAATATAAGTCAATATAAAAATTACATAAAGTTTATTTTCTAAGTAATAGTTAAAGTATTATAATAATTCAACATCATAATAATAATAAACAAAAGAATTATATATGTGTGTGTGTGTGTGTGTGTGTGTGTGTGTGTGTGTGTCTAGAATATATACTCAACCATAAAACAAATTTTAGAATTTGATGTTCAAGTTGGCATAGATAAACTAAGAACAAAACTTGAAAGTCTTTCACTACTAAATGTTAACTAATTACAAAATTTGGAGGTCAAAAATGGAAGTGCTTATTTTTGCCTTGTCACAATATAAAAATGTAAGACAGCAATGAGCTGTGAAAATAAATATATAAAAAGATACACTCAATGGAGAATGGAAGGGGATTCAAAGAAGACATGACACTGAAGCACCAGATGATTAAAATGCTGTCTTGGTTGAGACATTGGGTGTCTGACCATGAAGTCACACAAGTACTGTGTGAAAATCTGAAGATGAAGATTGTTGGATACAGGTGGTAAAAGTATGATAAACCATGAAACATAAGTTTTATGGTAAATGTAATAAATGTGACTAGAAAATTTGTTTACTATTTCATTTCTTCTTATTATTTTATTACATAGAAGTTTGCCTGAATGTATGTCTGTGTGACACATGTGTGCAGTGCCCATGAAGGCCAGAAGATGACACTGGATTTCCTGGAACTGACATATGGTTATTAGTGGCCATGTGGGAGCTATAAATTGAACTTGGGTTCTCTGGAACATTCAATCCTCTAATCCTCTGATTCCTCTCCTCATCTTTTTTTCTAGAAACGTTATATAACAATTTAAAAATCAAAATTATTTTTTATTTGTTTATTTGTCTATTTATTTTGAGACATGGTTTAACTACATAGCTATGTGGCTTTGGCTAGCTTGGCATTATTTATGTAGAATCTTTATGTAAAGTACCAGGACGGGAGGTGTGCATAGCCACTTGCAGCAAACGTTTTATACAGTCATCTTTTTTCTACCAATAGATAACTTTTGACTATCTGATAATGTTTTCTACTGTAGGTCACACCCTCTTATATGTGACAGAGTTTAACAGTTCCTTGTCTCCTTCAATTGATGATCAAAGCACAGACCATGCTGTTGAGGTGGTCATGGCACAATGGAATGCATAGGGGCCTGTGGCAGACACACTTTTATTTCAAGGACCAGATTAGTTACAACAGTCTGAACCTGAGTTTCCCAGAATGCTCTTTTTCTAAACAAAAGAGACTTACCCCATATATCCTATGCCTTGCAGAGGTGCCTTTCCTGACCCTGGCTACTAACTAACCAGCCCTTTAAGAAAAATGGAAGACCTAAGGGAAGTACATGGCAACACAAACTATGTTTGAAACATACTGCTGAAACAAAATCAACAGAGTATTTATTTTAAATCATTTCATGTAATTTGGAGTTGTTAGACATTCACCTTAGGGCAACCTCATGTGTAGAATCTAAATGTTTCTGATCACCCTTAAGCACTAACTTTATATTACCATACACCACTTTGTATAGCTTTTTGAAAAGGAAGAACAATTCTTATTCATTTTGCCTAAAATTTAAAATGAAAACCATCCCTTCATTTTTATAACTACAAAGAGCCAATTTAATCAGTTCTTTGAAAAGTAGATTTACCTGCTACAAGTAGCTAGATATACACTCAAGTTCTGATGAGCAGAAATAACAACAAAATACAAGCTTATATTTTTCATGGAAAATTGATGCCTTAGCAGCATTCATAAAACCTCTAAAACATTTTGGGTGATATATAAAAATAGTTGCCCTAAAATGTTTTTAATTGAATAAAATACGAAAAAGGTAAATAAAATGTACAAACTTTAAAAGAAATTAAATGAGATGTAACATAGTTTTTTTCATATACATTAGGTGGGAATTTGTCCTTCAACAGTACAGATGATAAATTATTCAGAACTCCATGTATGAAAGTTTATAGAGTATATTTTGATATTTCTGGGGTAAACATCACAGCAGAAATTTCATTCTGCATAATGGGCTACAGGAAATACAAACATAGAAGATAAAGGACATCCAGGATAATTTGGGGTGGTTCTTTCATTGCAGAAGTGAATATGTGAGTTTAGAAGAATGAAATCCCAGTGCTGAGCTGAGAGATTTTCCATGCATAACTACTTCATTAGTAAAAGGGTGGAACTAGAAGCCATTCCTGCTTAGTACACTCTACTGCATTTTAAATTGTCCCAGACCTTAGTATATTTTTCATATCTCATACAAAATCCATAATAGTTCTATTTGGAACCACATTGAAGAATACAATATAGTTATCTCCTGTAGACAAGTAACTCCCTTGAATACTGATGCAAAATCATCTTCAAAGTTAATATTAAAATTTAGTCCAGCAACCATTTTGTTGAAGTTCATTAAAGATGAAATGAACAATGAATTTGTTCATATTACCAATATGAAATTGTCTTTTGAAACCTCTAAAGGAGTGGTAAATTACTATTTTGATGTAATTTGATATGCCAATGCTTAACTATATATGCTCATTATCTGTTTTCAGCACTTTACTCTGTAATTATGTTTACTTTGTCACAAATATTTGTGTTTATTATTTTATTTCATCATTTGTTCAGTACTGTATAATTCTGATATCAAACATTCACCTTTCCTTTCTGATATATTGATCCCTGAACTTACAGAATGAGTTGAAATTTCCAGTAGATAAAGATTTTTCAAAACAATGAGCAGAGACAACGGCATCATGTCTATTCTTCCAGAATTATTCTGATATGATTACTGAAATATGAGCCATTATAATTCAAAGTCATGTTTGCAAGATGATCATAAGTATTAGTAAATGAATCAATAAATTTGAGCATGTCACTCTATACTAAAAATGGCAAAATATTAATTGGAACAGTCTGATTCTTCACAGCAAAAATCAAAGCACTGTGCTGATATAATGACAATGTAAAAATGTCAGCTAGGAAGTTATCTTGTAGTTCTCATTTCTATTATAAAACACACATATATTTGTACACTTATCTACAACTATTGATAATGTTTTTAGGGCTGTAGTGATGGCTCCTCATTCAATAGGGTTTCCTATATTTTCTAGGGAATGGAGTTTTGTTATTAGCACCCTTATTTGAAACCCACAACTGTCTGTAGCTCCAGATCCATGGGATCAGGTACCCTCTTTTGGCCTTTACAGACACCTCCACACATATAGCATACATTTACATGAAGGCATACACACACACACACACACACACACACACACACACACACACACACACAAAGAATTCCTTAAATATATTTAGGTTTTCAAAATAAAGGGTATCTTTATGAACCATTCATCACACTAGATATGCTTCCAGCAATAAGCTGATAGGCAAATAATAGTAGCTTAGACACACAGACTTTGTTGTGCTACATAAATGAATTATCAGGAGTTAATTTATTATGAAAATTTTCTTTTCAGATTATTTAATATGCTAGTGATGTTAGCTGTCATTTTCTGCATACTTTTCTCATAGTCTAACTGGCGATGTCCCAGTTTGCTTCTCCACTGTTGTGATAAAAAACGGACTGAAGCTGACTTGGACAACAAAGGATTTATTTGTTCAGTTCCCAGTCCATCATTAGGGGAACCCAAGGCTGCAATTGGGAATAAGAAGTGAAGCATGGAGGAATGCTGCTTATTGTCTTGCTATCAGGCTGTTGTTCAGTTATTTCTTATACACCTAGAGCCGACCTACCTCAGCCTAGTTATGGTTACACTGGCCTCGGCTAAACTTCATCATTTAGCATTCAAAAACTTCATCACAGACATGTTCATATTCCAATCTGAATGAAGTAAATCTTCAACTGAAGTTCCTTTCCCAAGGTAAGTTAATTTGAAAACAGGTAACAACACTTCAAATAATCTGGCATGCATTTATTGAAGAGGTGCAGCACACTGTGTGGACCCAGTGACAGAACTGACAAGGGCTGCTAGATAATGAAGAAAAGACAAACACACAGATCCAGATCCAGACAGCCTTGGATTGGATAATAGGCTGTCTGATGGAAAGACCCTAGCACCTTAGAAGTTCAGCACATGTATTATATACAGTGGGACAGGAAGCATGGGACCATTTCTCACAGCTGAACAACAACAACTAACCAATCAAACAAACAAACAAAACAAAACAGGGGTGGTCTCAGTAAGGGAGGAGAGTTCATGCTATTCATATCCAAGTGGGAAGAGCTATAGTGAACATATAGTGTGCTCCCTATCAATACCTGAAACTGAGAAAAGATTTTGGGTTAGGAGCGTATACTTTACCATTTTTCCATGTGTCTGAGGCTATAGTTCTAGAGATGGCCTTCACATGTGAGCATCACACATCCACTCAGGACTTTATACATTCAGGATTTCCTTTGATCCCTTAACCCCATTTTTTATTTCTTAGATGTGCAGAGTAGATCTTCAGGCTTGGATCAAGTGGTGCTCAATGCTATGCTTAACATAAGATTGCAAGAATGAGGAAAGGGAAGATCAAAGCAACCTTTATAACTGACAAAAAAATAAGTTGAATATTTTACCATGCTGAAGGGATGAGGGACAAATTCCTTCAGTGTGGTAAAATATGAGTCTCAAAACTTGCCAGGAATCTTTTTTTTACAATATTAACAGGAGAAATACCATTTTGCATTTCTAATATTTATGACTTACTGCACCCATGCTATCATTCTATCATTATTGTGGATCCAAGCACCCAGGTGACAGATTCCAATTAATTTACCAATAATAATGTGTAAACAAACAGCAGGGCTGTGCTCCACTCTGAATAGTTGAATACGGCCCATTGACACACACAAACACCCCAATGGAGAGTTATTAATATAGTAATAAAAGTAAGTGGCCTAAACAGGATAATATATCTGAATAAACAGGAAGTGCAGATCGAGCAGCTTCCAAAACTAAGAAATGACAAACATCTGGCTGCTTGGACAGTCCCAAATTTCTCTCAATACGTTGAGGCATCTATCTTCAGCCTTTTGCCCCAGTATCTCTGACAGACCTTAATTATAAAGCAAGAATTTTGAAGGACTTGCATCCTTCAAGACTACCTGTCTTGGTAGAGCTAGGCTGTTGACATACCTGCATACAAGTTTTGTCCTTTTTGGATAGCATTCTGTCTACATTTGAAGCAAGGGCTTTCTCTTGTACAGTGACAAGCATGCCACCAATGCAGCCATCTCCAAATGGAGAGTCTTTGATACTAATCATCTACTTGGAGTAGAATGGGGGTACTGTCAGAAGCTGATATGTCTCAATATCAAAAAACCTTCAGTTTAGAAAACAACTTTGAATGCCATATTCTACAGATCTCTTGAGGTTTTTGAAGATTACCATTCTATCTCCATATATTTAGATAAGCAAATATTGCTTATTCTTAACAACTTGATTTCTGATTAACTTAGAAAACATCTGTGATATACTATGCTAGTATCTAACATAATGACAAGTTTGAATGACTATCAGTTTGCATTTCTAAATTATCCGAAACAGTTTGGGACATTTGCTATCAAAAGGCTAAAACTTCACATTTCATTTTTAAACACTACATAGGTAATCTACCCGTTTTTCTTTATCATTGATATATCATGTCTATATACACTTTTTTTTCCAAGTCTTTCCCCTCCTGCTATATAGGAGAGAAATAATGATAGAGAAAAGAAAAAGAGAAAAATCCCTGAGCCTAACCTCCTATACCTTGTTTAACAAGACCATTTCACAACTTGTAACCAATCCCCCTAAATAACAACAAACATCTAAAACCCATTAAATGACCAAAAAATAAAAATGAGCCACCCCACCTTCTGGGAATGGGACATCACTCTCTTTGAAGACTGGATAGTTATAGTCTCACAGTTAAATTTTAAGTTTTTTAGGAATTAAAAGCATGTTCTAGTTCTAAGAAGATGTTTTAAAGTTGGTAATGCAAGTTAGGATGGACACTGAGTTAGGTATAGAACTTTAAACTCAATGAGATAGATAATAGATTATTAATATCAGTTACCAAATACGTATGGAATGGACTTTGGGAATGTATGTTATACATGATAATTTTCACAATTGTGCCCTAATTGTTCTTATTGTTTTGTATAGTATTTACTCTTATTTTTTTTTAAAAAAGAGCCTTTTATTGGATTAAAAAGGGAAGCTGTTGGGGTGGAAAGATATACCTTAAAAAATAAAAGCAGCTAGGAGGGTGTTGAGGAAAAGGTTAGGAGGTTGGGACCAGGAGGGGGATGAGGTAGGGGTCTGTGATTGAGATGTAACTTGGAGAAATAAATAAATATTGAAAAAGAAAAGTATGTGACCAAGTCATATAATAAAGATGCATAGGCCCAGTAGTCTTCTTCCCCAACAGGTGTCACCAGAATAAATATAGTTACCAGGCACATCAGAATTACATTCAATGGGTTCTTTGGGTCCTAAAGCAGCAAGATTTCCTTCCTTTTGGTGATACCCCTATTCAGTTTGCACACTGCTGCTCTGCAGTTATAAGCTGCCTTCTTACCAAAAGCAGAATACAGCTGCTGCATTTCAGCAGCCTGGGCATTGAGACAGCACATGCCATCCATAAGCCCGGGATCTAGAGTATCTGGCCACCAATGCAGGCCCCTGATAAAGAATAACTTGCTAAGCCTTTGATGGTAGCCCACACACCTGGACTATTAGGCAGGACTGATACCAGATCCTTCCAGAACTCCATCTGTGCACTGCTATCTGTTTTTGTTTTTGTTTTTTAAGCCAAATGTAACATGAATGATGTTAAGCTGAAAGCAAAAATGGAAAAGTGTTAAGATTCCTTCAATCCTATATCAACTATTTCTTTCTTTTCTTTTCTTTCCTTCTTTCCTTCCTTTATTTCTTTCTTTTCTCTTTCTCTTACATCTCACTTTCTTTCTTCATTCCCTTTTGTTTGTTTCTTTCTTTCTTTCAGTAGCCAAATTCAACACCCTTTTTCTGGAAACTAGAGACATGCCTCTCTTAACACAGCTCAAGAACTAATGAATAAAGCTTCAATATCTCCACTTTATGTCTCAAGTTTTCCCAAATCTCCCCCAAAGCATCAACGTATAACTACCTATTTCCAGGTTCTCCTTGCCCCATGTATTATACCTGATCAATATATTCCACACTATTCCTGTCTTTATTTCTTACCTTAGTTTTGTATCTTCCGTTCCTGTTATACATTCATTGTCCTTTATTAGCAATATGAATCATTCAGAAAGAGTCTCTATATTTTTGTCATTGGTCAGTTTCAGTTTACTGTCTTCAACACAGTTCCAAGGATGTATCTGACTAGGTACAGCCAGGGAATGAAGAAAATCAAACACATGAAGACACATGCAGCACAGAATAGGGTGGCTTGGAATACTCTCTGATGGGGAAGTCACAGAGTTCCAGAAGCTCAGTATATTTATTATATACAGTGGAAAGTAGTGTGTGGCTATTTTAGCTGAACAAGGAGGAGTATATTTTGGTATACAGCTGGTAGGCAGATTTATATAATCCTTGTAGGATCAGTCTCTGTGGAGAATGGTCTTCAGGTTATAAATATCTAAGCAAAAAAGCTGTAGTAGACATTTTCTGCACACAGGCAAGATGAAGGTTTCCCATCCTGCTCAGCCTTATCCAGCTGGCAGTCTGGAAAATTTCCAATGAGTTTGAGGCTATGGTCTTTGACATGGGTGGCTTGTAGCAACATCATACATCCACCTAAGACTTCACACAATCATGGCTGCTTTCATTCTCCACAAACAACAATGACTAAATAGAAAGAGTGAAGGTCTTACAAAGTCACACCTGGCTTTTTTATTGTGGGTA